>JAPMAE010005082.1:0-13512 GCA_036584705.1 Rhyacophila sp. 25_7
ATAAATAAATAAAATAAATAAAATGCTTTGTTAAAACGAAAAAAAAATACTTCAAGTTCCTCTCAAAACTTCTCCCTTAGTCTTAATGTTATATGAATATTTTTAAAGTCATCAATAGAGGGTTAAAAATACATTTAATTGAATATAAATAAGTTATACATTTATTATTACTAGATAAAAAGTATATATTTTAAAATTCATTGTGTATTAATGATATATGTTTACGAAAAAAAAGACTAAAAAAATCATTAAGAAGGTTTCGATAAGTGTTTAAGTCAGTTTTTACAAAACATTTATTTTAAAATAAACTACAATGAAGATTAAAGTACATTTCACGCGATATTATTTCTGAAGTCAAAAATTCATTCTTCCATCCACGCTCGAAAATAAAACAAGAATATTTTTCATTTTGTGTGAATGTACCCACTGATATATGATGTGGCATCAAAAGTCTCTCCAAAACTCCCGTAGGAGGATACGACTCCGCGGGGGAAGAACTTACGCGGCAGACCGTTCTCGACTTCCGGTTTGGCACTGAAGAAACTTTTCCGATGTGCTTTCCTGAGACGCGAATGCTGCTGCGTCGCTGTTTGAATGCAAGCAACATAAATTATGTCATATATAAATAAAATATCTTGCTTGCACTTTATGTTTCTATAAATTCTGTGTATGAATAATGTGTTTGTGTTACGCACATACGAACATAAGAATTAAGTAGATTTAATGAATACCATACTCCCAGTTTATTGCTTGAATAATTTTAAAGCACACACACATATATACACATAGTATCTTCTGGCGTATAAGCTGATAACTAACCCATATTATAGATACATATAAAACACATATTTAAAAAAATAGAATTAAAATTAACAAAAACAGTTATAATGAAAATATATAACGAAAAATGTAAAAAGTATTAAAGACAAAGTATTTTTAAATTTATTCTACATATCGTTGTTATCCAAGTCTAAAACTATATATTTTATAGCGTAGTTTTTATTCGCTTCTACTAATTATTTTAACTAACCTTTTGTTTTAATATATACGGCATCCGACTTCAGTGTGGTAAACTAGAAATACATTACAAATGATTACTGAAGCTAAATTAAACATGCACACGAAGTAATAATCGGCTCTTAACTGGACAGTAAAATGTATTTTTTGCATCAATAATGATATTGATACGCATATTTGTCTTTCTCTTTCTTAATTTTACGAGGGCTATCCAGAATGTAAACTTCCAACGCCTATTAAACAAAAACAAAACTCTTTATAGCATTGTCTAGTATAAACCTTAAATTATTATTCAACGTATTTTTTTACTATTTTAGGCATTTATCACAGCGGAGCAAATATTTTTGTACGCTTATATTATATGACGTTTCCGTTTGTGATGCAAACCACGTAGTAACAGCATTCCTTATCTGGGTAGCCTGGAAAATGCCTGATTAAATAAAGCAATCAATGGAATGGAGACACTTGTCATTGCCAACAAAGGCAAAACCCAAACAAACCCTCACCATGTTCATTCACGACCAATGCCCGTCTACGCACATATTGTACAACGGACTCTTACAGGACTTCGGCCAGGTGCAGTTTAACCATCCATCTTATAGTCTAGCTAGACCTAGCATCATATGATTTCCATTTGTTTCCCGGCCTAAAATCATTTCTTTCTGGTCAGTAGTTCTAGAACGATGACAAGGTAAAGAATGCTGAGAGACTACATGGTTTGCATCACAAGCAGGAACTTTATATGACAGGAGCATATAAAAACATGTGCGCTTTAAAAAAAAATCCTAAACAATAGTGAAAAAATAACTTAATGTTTTTACTTGACAATGGAATAAAACAATGTTTATATACGTTTTGTTTTTGTTCAATAGCCATAGGAACCTTACTTTTTGGATAGCCCTCGTATATTACCGTAATACATGAACGTATACGCTATTTTCATATTATATTCACCACCTATAATATGATATCTAAACAATTGTTATTCAAACACACACGGATCAGTAAAATCAAAAACCATAAATTTAGTGACCTTACACAAACACCAGATACATTTATTATGGATGAGCAGCGTCTAGACTAAAAATTCTCTTTCATACCATAAAACTTTCTAAATCCATTCGAATCAAATACATATAAACCTCCGCATACATAGAAAGCAATGCGTTAGCGAACCCGGAAACATTTTCGACATATGATAATTTAATGGTCAATACCGTCATACATAATACACCAATAAACAAGTGATAGGATTTCATGACTCCTCATACTCGATGACCATTTTATAGAGTATCTTTCGTCCCTTTTTAGCCAGTTGAGAGTGTTCTTTTATTGATATGTAAGAGGGAGATGTGCTGAGAGGGTTGGTGAGCTTAACCTTCGTTCAAGTTTGTGTATTTTATGAGCTATCGTATTACCTACTAAAGGCGTTTATAAATCCACACACGCTCCTACATACGGTTTTTTTTTGCAATTTCGTATGTGTACAGTAGCGTGTAAGACTTGAATCTTCAAGTAAACACTTATCTAAGTTAGTTTTTTTCAAATATTTAAAAAATTGATAATTGCGTTCATTTTCAAACCGTTTATAACGTGTAAAGCTTTAGGAAATAACTGACACTTTCAAAAACTCACTAGTTTATTTTAAATGTATTATAATTGAAATATTTATAATAATCGTAGATGCCATTACAAGTCATATATTTTTACTTAAACTGACGGGGGCTGAATTATTGAGGCTACGAGTGGTGCGCTGATACTTATTTGGGACTATTGTCCTTTGAATGAACTGCTTCGTCCCTACATTAAAAGGTTAATTTGATATCATTTACCAAAATAAATTATTTTTACTAATTCACTTAGAAAAACATACTAAATTTATTAATTTAGTGACGTATTTAGACATAAAAATCGAATTATAATACATCGACCATGAACTTTATAAAACGAATAAATATTAACTATCTGCTTTGATAAAGTGATATAAGCAATCAAACTAGTATGCTGGTACTACTTGTAAAGTGGTCTGGTCTCACCGCGATGATAAATAATGCCGATATTATACATTTACCTGTATTTATTTAATTCTTATTTTTTTTCATATTATGGACATCACAAATTATTACTTTAATACGTTCATAACATGAAGATATATAAAAAAATAGTATAAGTAAATAATAAGAAAAATTAATATGAAAAAATTATATTATATTTGAGGAAGTTTATCGAGCCTAACAAATTCCATTATTTAAAATTGATTCAAAGAATAGAATCCGCTTGAACTCAAGCTCACTCAGGTGGAAGATATTGATATCCAAGACAATTATATTGAACATAGTCATTACCCTTTGTGTTGGCACAACTACTGGCAGGTTAGTTCTTCACTTTGGAATGAAGAAAAACTGATGTTCTCGATTTTTCAGGTAGTTATCGGGGACATAGATATTCATATTAGCCAGAATGGCAGAGTTCTCATCGAAACCACGCATTATTCGAAAAAATGCACGGCTAAGGAAAGAGTCCTTCTAAATTTTAGGCTGCTGTAACTAAGCATACCCAACAAAAAGTCAGTTGGTTAAAGCCACGGATAGTAACCATACATCCTTAGATATCTGTCTCAGAAACTTTTTCTGAACCTTCTCCACCATAAGGCTGTATATATTGTAAAGCAGTTTTGTAATGTTGTAAGCAATAATTTTACCCAGGACTTTACAATACTTTTTTTTATATAAATTAAGAACACAGGAATTTATTAATTGCAAAAAGTGAAGTTTTTACAATTTCAAAATTTATGCTACTTATACCAAAACTTATAAATATTTACAATTGCATTTTAAATACCTAGTTATGTAGTTTTTGTTGTATTGAAACACTTATTTTTTCGGTGTCTGTAATAAAATTTTAAGCGAATGAGAGAAACAACCATGTAATTAATATTTATCTTAATATACGAGTATATAATACACAATTTGTAGATTTAAGTCCCATAACTGGTTGCAAATATTTTTCAAATATTTGCATTCGTATTAAGGACATAAATATAAAATAGTTTAGATAACAATTAACAACTTATACTCTTAAAAGAACAACTGTTAATAAAATCTTCACATTGCAAAACTCCATATGCTTCGACTCGAAGTAGATATGGAATAATAAATAAATAAAATAATTTAATATATCTTCTTTAAAATAAAGTATTTTAATTCTTATTGTGTTGATAGTGTTTCACAAGTAATATTTATTAATAAATAATTGAATCATTTGAATGCATGTCTTATTTAAACAACAAAAAACTATTAAAATACTTGTCAATTTTGCTAAGCGATTGTGAATTAGTCATAATTTTTGTTATAACACTTTCTATGTAGAAATGATATAACCTTATTTTGATATTGTCTTATTTCTGCTGAAATGCTTTAAAAACCTTTTAAATATGTGATACAATTACTTTTATAAATCCTTTTTTTATCAAATCCTCTTCGTGAAAATTCGTCAGTACATCACTGCTAAGTAGTGTATGTATGGCATTAGGAAATCTAACGGGACGCACGGAAATGGCGGAGATGATGTATCGACACGTAATGGAGCAATTTTTCTCACCATTTTCCATAATCGATAATTTATTATTATGCCATCTCGAGGTAGCTTTTTGTGCTTTTTTATTTCATATCCAAACCGAATGCACACCGCATCTACCCAATAAATACCTAATAACTGTCGACTTAGTTTATTACATACATACTTTGTGTTTTAAAATGAAGATTTGTGTTTTTATTGAGTAGATTTTGCATATCATATATGTATTGCTTTCTTCCGAAATTCTATTTTGGTACATATTTCTGAACCAAATACAGATTTTTTAATTAAAATCGATGTTTACAAATATATTTACACTATAAAAGTATCAAGTTAACACAATGACATCGACATTACGAACAACTCTAATAACCAACTGAAATATTAACTAAAAATGCTCTGAATTGTTGTAAGTAAAACAGGTGTATTAATTTTATAACTAGATAAAGTTAACGAATTTTAATTCTCAGTAAAAGTTGAATAATAATCATTTTGGGGAAAAGTGGCGACTAGAAACTACATGAGTTAGAAAAAATCAGTAGACTTAAATACAATGTCTAAATGTATCCTGGCACGAAAGTTTTTTCTCCAAAACATAACATATCGACCACGTTCAGGCTAAAGGGATTAACCCTCACAGATTTTTTTTTACAGAAGGCACAAAAGACGTTTTGTAATGATTTTTAGTTTGTCACATTAACACAAACTTGAAGCGCATGATGACCAATAAATTGGTGATTTATTTTCCTGGTACGATAATTAACAAAAGTTATTTATGAAAAATCTTTAAAATTGAGATTCATATTTTTCTTTCCAAAAAAACTTAGTAGGTCGTTCGTTTTTTCAAAATATAACGTTGAATTTCGATAAAAATTTGGCATTTTCTTAATTCTTTTTGACAAAGCGTGAATTTCTTTATGTACATTGTGATCAAATAAAACCACTTTTCAAAACACCGAAAGTTAAGCCTTTTTGTCTAAATAGGGTCGATATGCTTGCAATAAATTAGTCTTTCATAATATTAACAATTTATAAATATACCCGTAAATGTATGTCACTCTTTATTGTATTGATAATTTATATTATGTCAATAGGTTTCATAAAATTACAATATTTTGTAAAATAAACTATTGATGTACTCATATTCTTCATACTATATTCATACCAGATTCAGTTTACCTAAATGTTTAACTACAATAAACATATCGATGTGGATGGGTTTGTTCCTGCATTTTTATCCAATGACCATAAAAATAACAACACAGTATTTTCATAACAGAATCGAATTTATTTTTCAAGTAATTATTTTAATGGGTAATTATATTACAAAATAATAATCGTAATAAAACAATACACTGTATTTTGCACACAATACATTTAACACAAACATTAATCAATTACCTTAAGTATAATTTATTACATTTGAAATCAATATTTATAGTAGTAGTAAGTGCTAAATATTAATAATATTACGTCTGTATTTAATGTATATATTAAAGAACTATGTAGTGTATAGTTATTTAATCGTTTATTATAATATATTCATGTACGTATCAAAGGTAAAAAGCTGCCATAAACAGCAAATCAATGTGAAAGGCTTGGAAAACGTTCCTATCGTTATTTAATGATTTGGTGTCCGCAAATAAAAATATCTATAACACATTCTGATATCTACGAATATTTAATATTACATGTTATGCGTATTGAACTTTACTTATGTATAAGTTACATTGTAAAGTTGTCATATACATTGTAGATATAAATATTTTTAAATCTTCAAAACACAAATTTTAATAAGCACTGTCGTAAGTTTTATGAAAAGATGTTTTTATTTGCGTAAATATAATATGTTTTCCGAAAATATTAAAAATCGATTGAAATTAAAATACAGTACAAACTTTTTTTTTCATTTATTTTACCGAAGAAGTACCATTTATATTTTTGTATCTATCTTATAAATTTACATTAATGATAAATAACCTGACACCAACTCATATATCCTAAACCAATTCCGCAGGAAGTTTGCCTATATAACTACTGACGCTATATGAAGTACGTATATAATATTTATTAAAAGTATATCAGAATATATAAGTATTGAGTATTCTCTACGCTTAATTTAATTTCTGGCAAGAAGAAGAAGGTATACCGCATCCTGTTTTAATAACTATCAAAAAAAAATAGTAAAAATAACCAAAAACAAGAACGAATGTCTAGGCATTCTTAATACACTCACCAATCAAAATCTAAACTAACGTACCTACGATCTGTTTTATTATTTACTTATTAATGATACACTGACTGGGCTATTTATGAACAAAGAGTATTTTCATCTTTTATAGAATCAACAATGAAAAATATATTTTTTATTTAAGTAATTTCTTCTTATTTGACAGCAATCAAGTGTATAGTTACTGACATACTTCATCTCTGTAAGAAAACAAAAAATAAATATTTTTTATTAAAAATCGTATAAATAGCATACATTATTAAAGTTGGCTGTTAATTAATCATTCCATCTTTTAATATGACATTTGAATTTTATAAAAGTGTCTACAGTTTGGTTACTCAATCAGTATTTTACTTGTTGGAACAAACAGTATAGGTAAAACTACTGTAAAACTAAATAATAATTTAAACAATCCAAAATCTGTTTTTGGTTACCGTTTACTTGTTTGACCGATATTTTTATTAAACAATAAATAATATTAAGTATGCATATCCTTGACGTGTAGCTTAGGAATATCAGTCTAGAATAATTATTTATTTAATATTACACAATAATTACGTATTTGAGTAGGAATAACTTAGTTTTCAACTTAACATCTAGTCGTATACAAAGCAAATATTTACGTATTTAGGTAGATAAGTTATGAGTCCTATATAACCACAGTGATTTACGTATATATGGTACAAAAACGAATATTAAGCTATGTTTCAAATTGTGAGATCCGACTGTTCAATCATAGGTTGATAAATATTATATTACGAAACGGTCATTCGTTTTGCACGAATGGTATTGTAAAATATAACGTGTTTCACTAAGTGTGATATTTATTCTATGACCATATTATTTGAAACATTTCTCAATTAAGTTTTTTTGTTGGTAGCATTAAAAGGTTTTAATCCTGTAATTTCTTCCATACGCCATAATGAATTATAAGTAATATGCATTAAAAACATCGGAATGTGATAATTAAATGACTGTTTATGTAAAATACATGCATTTTTGTCTACGATGCCTATTAAATTCATAAATAGTATTTTTTCATTGAAGAGGTATTACAGTTTTACGCCTATAACATATTTAAATAATCAATGAATTTATGCCAAAATGATGACAGTCATTTTTAGTTCAAAAATCATTTCGTTGATTAATTTTCTGCGTGTGATGAACGAGATAATATAACATTGATTTCAAAGTGAAAAAATATGGCTGTACGTTATAAGTTTTCTTATCTTGAAAATATAACATCATTAATTTGTAAGTATATGGCAAATGAAATTTACCTTAAATTAAGTACAAACGCTGTACATCTGATTTAAATATATATTTCGTAAGCCACCAAATATCGGTGGAAAATATTTATTTACAGATTAAAATAATGTCCTAATACTAAATGTATTAAATCTAACTTTTGTACAAATATTTTTAAAGTTGTTTTTTTTAAATACAGTATACATTTCATTTGTACTCGATTGACTCTCTGAAGGTTTTATTATAAATATTCTATGAGTTTCAGTATACCACTTTTTATTGTTTACGTATCCATTTATTTATTAAGTTGATTAATATTTAATTTTCAACACATTTTATCAATCGTGTAAGTCTACAACATTTTTGTTAATCTATGAAAATGCAATTAGGGGTAGAAGTTAAAAGTCCAAATATTAAAACCTCCTAAATTTAAATAAACATAAGTAAAATATTCAGTTTACTGTATTTTTTACATCTTTCTGGTATACTCGTATACTTTTATTGAAAAGCTACAGTTTTTTACATCATGGAGTCTTCTATAGGTATAAAACGAATCTGATATTTTAAATTGATTTTTCAACTATTAGACAAATATTCAATGTGGCTTATTTTGTTTGGGGTCGTCTATAATCCACCTAACATTTTTTCCTACGTTTTATACCCTCCCCCCTGTATGTAACCCCCATGTACCCCCATGTAACACTATTTAGCTTGACGCCCCTTTTCCTCTCTCAAAAGAAACGTAATTTTTTCCATAAACCGATTAACTTCCAGAAGAGAGTTCACTCGCACAATTTATATCGTAGTATACTAGACAAATTTTAATATTTTAGATGATTTTAAATCTAAAGTGCAAAGATATGATTATAACATGATAACTGAAAACAAAGTCATGATAAAGAAACGTTCAATATTCTTTTAAATAAATATTTAACTTCCATTTTTGCTTAAAAATTCACACCTTACCAGGTTGTGACATATGTCTGGCATAGGAAAAGTTAAATAGGAATGTAATTTATAATTCTATGCACTTTTTGAAAAGGAAAAATGTTACGTAAATATACAAATTAATCCACCCTCCCTCTTGTAACGTCATGTAGACGTTGGTGTCACCCCTCCTTACCCCTGAAGAGCGTTACGTGGTTTATGAACGACCCCTTTGAATTGATTTTCCAGTAGAAAAGATGAATAATATCTTTACATAGCACTTTTTTCAGTCAAAGTTAACGTGATAATTTACTTGATGTCCAATTTATTTCTCAAAATAAAGAATATGTCGTCTGTTAATGCAGTTTGCAGTAAATATCGAATAATCATACCCCTTAATGACTGCAATTCAAAAAAAATGATTCCTCTTGATTATTTGTACCAATTAAAAAAAAATGGTAATTATATTGTTGTCCAAGTGACTAGCAGTGTTTTTTTACGTTAAATATATTCTAGAAAATATAAGGCGTGTTCATAAGAGCGCGTTGGTGCGACCAATGAAAACGCATAATATATTTTGTCGGAGGCAGTATTGAAAAAATGCGCAGAAAAGCAAACGGACGAGCTCCGTGTTTTCACAGCGGGAGCTAGATTTATACCGAGGCTGTAATTCATTGTGAGAAAATATATTCATGTTCCATTTATTATAAATGTGGCTTTATAATCAGAGTGAGTACATCTAGATCAACTGCGACTTTGAGTTAGAAATATTACACAGAAAATAATAAATAGTGTTATTCTGACATCGATGTAAATTCCACCCACTTATACAATAATATTAATTGGAATATAGCTTTAATTTTGAAAAATAAATCGGTTCGTTTTTAAAAACAAAAAAATCATTTTCATTTTACTGTAGTATTCATCTTTAGAACTTGAAGTATGTAGAGATATTCCAAGTAAAAACATATTTGTTGCCAGAGACTATTTCTTTATTAAAATTGTTGCCAAATGAGATGTTTATCAAATAGAAAATAAATAAATAAAATTGTTTTTATAATATTTTATCGACAAATCCAGTATTTTTCTTTTAATATACAGCAATATATATATTTTTAAAATAAATCATTTGATTTTAGACAATATTTCAAAATCACAAGTAAATACGGTTATAAGTAAATTTTATGTGGAAAATAAACTGTATTGCAAATTTTTGTAGTATTTTGATACTTTTCAATAAAATCTTTGGCTCACAGTAATACAATAGTGAACTTAAATTTAAAAAATGTATCATACATCTGTAGAATTAAATCGTTTTACTTATTGAGTGACCATCTTGTTATATTTTTAACTATATCCACTTCACAACAAAGCATACGGATCTCTACAATTTGAAGATAATTTTGGCAATTTTTTTTACAAGTAATTTGCAAGTTTGGTCCGCATCCTGGTCCCAAATGCAGTTGAAAAAGCCAATGCGATTTTCACCAACTGCGGGATTTGAACCCTAGACCCAAAATACGAAGGCGACAATATAATAACGCGTAATATTATTTTAATTTTATACAATAAAAAAACAATTAATTAAGTTTTAAAATGTTATTGTTAAAAATTGAATTAATTTGACAAAATAGCGCGGATATTACATACGAGTACTTTAGAACGATATTTACTTGTGATCTTCATGTATATAACTTCAGATTATAGTATTTTCTTATTTCAAGATGTATACAATCTATTATTTTGACATCATTTGTTATTCAATAAACAAATTGGATAGTTTCTAGTTACTTTTTGAAGACGGATTTTTCAAAACGTAAGATTGAGCAAATGTTGTGTACCATGTTGTGTAGTATTTAAATCTCACACAGACAGTATTTCTTGTACGAAAATCTGATCTCTTTTTAATTAATCTATCATTTATTCTAGATAATTTGCCTAAATATGAATGTGGCATATTACAATAATTTGTGACTCACAGCAACTAACGAAAATAATTATTATTGATTTATTTTCTAGTACTCTAAATAATACTAAAATTTAACTGAATCACGTTTTGAATTCAAATTTACTCTTTGAAAATTTGTTTTACAGTGCACTTATCAAAATTATGCCATTTTGACATTACAATTTTAAATATTATTTGTTTGGATAATCGATCTTTTGTATTAAAAATACTAAACTTCAGATTGACAGTATTCTAACCTGCTGAATTGTATAGAGTGTTTTCATGCTCTTATTTTTTTTTTTAGTTTTTGAATATCACGGCCACACACCTGCAACAAAAAGAAAAAGCAAAATTAACATACGTGTGATATAATATTATGTGCTATTGTATGTATATTAGATGCCTGAATATGTTATTAGAAAAGTGTTTTGATTGAATGTTATTTTTGGTTAAATAATTAGATAATCAGCAAAATAAAATTACATGCAATATATTCTTGTAAATAAAACCAAATACCATAATCAATATAATGTTCTCCTTTTTCTCTTGCTTTTTTTGCTTTATACAATAAACTTGAGGGTTTCGGAGTGATTTAAAGATACCCATAATTAAGTTTGGCTTAACCAGCGAGCTTTTTGTTAAAAGAGAAATTAATAATAGTCTTAGACCACATCAACGCCCTTGCTAGGCTAATGGATAGCGCGTACGCCTATAAAACGGAGGTCACGGGTTCAAGGACCGTGCTGGTTGCAATTTTTTTCAAATATTTATTCATTCTAGGGCACGAACCCGAAACGGACAATTATTACTCATAAAAAAACTGTCAAAACAATCTTCACATTGTAAATATCTATATGCTTCCATTCCAAGCGGATAAGATTAAAAGAAAAAGAAGTCATTATATTTGTGCAATTTTTAGATGGCTTAGAAGCATTATTTATTCAACATTTCGTCAATTTTGCAAATTCTTGGTAAAATACATTAATTTTGGGTGCAAAAAGCTAGCCTAATTTTCTGTCGCAAATCTTGCAATGCTTAAAAAAGCTGATCTTTTATATAAATTGCTTCCAGATATTCATAAAAATTGTCCAAAAACCATGTAACGCTCTTAAGAGAAGAGGTAATCACCAATGTCTACATGGTGTTACAAGAGGAATGGTGAATTAATGTTTACTGTTACGAAATTTGAAATCTCGTAAATTTCATTTTTATTTAATGTGAAAAGTTACATTATATTTGAGAGAAAGGAGGGGAGGTGAAGCTGAATGTCTACATGGTGTTACATAGAGAAGGGGAGGGTAAAACACAGGAAAAAACATCACGTGGCTTATGGACGATACCTTATATTTTTTTGTAAACGATGATTTCAATGATTATTCTTCATACTTGTTTATTTTTTTCTCTTATACCATAATTGCACGCGACTTAGCTAAAAACATTGTCTAATATTTATTATATTATATCATCATTTACTATATAAAACTTCAGATTTAATGCAGTATTTTTTCGTTTGCAGAGTACAACGTGTATTTTATAAAATATATTGCTTATAACCATGCAATAATAATAAAATTATGAAGAAGAAAATAGATACTTATATAAGTATATATTTCAATATAATAAATTTTCAACAAGAATTGATTCTAGATCAAATCAATCAATTTATACTTTTTATGGTGTATTCATAAATTCGTATTTAATTAACAGTAAAAACTGACTTTAATAATTTTTATACTAATATTTTTTGCAATTATGTTATACATTTTCTAATTATTTCTAAATTTTAACGCAAGTATGTTTGCTATTCGAAAAAAATATAGTGAAAACACTCTTTTGTTACATAATGATTGTAGTTCCGTATTTTTAATGTAGCTCGAATCAAAAATAGGTTAATATTAATATCTAAATACTACAACATTTTTTGTAATAACTTGAAAAATATAGTCCAACATTAAAAACATATATTTATTGGATAATTTTCAGTTTATAGGGTTCTGCTTGTTCAAAATTATTTTCAAGTATTTTTTTTTAATTAACAGTCATTGAATTTTAACCTGTCAAGGAGTATGGATTCGCAAAATTCTCTTTGAAGAAGTATAGACGTATATGTATAATAAGTCAAAAACCAACCAATTAAAGACTTGTATGTATTATTTATGCATTAAGTAAACATTCTATAACAATAGTATTTCATGCATTTAATAAAATTTTAAATTTAAAGCTAAATTAATGAAAAAACTTTCACCTAATTGTGCAACCGTAATTAAACAAAGTTACCCTGGAGAGGTTAAAATCATTGAAATAAATGTAATTCGTTTGTTAATTTCATCTAAAAGGTATGTAGGTATTTAATAAGTGTGCGTATTGAATAGAAATATTTTAATTATATAATCATTTAATAAAATTAGTATTGAGTATGACAATTAGCCAAACGCGAACGGTGCATTGTGAAGTGTTGCATACGTAAGCATTTATCGAAGTAATGTTAAAGGCTATATCGGTTCGGCAGATACGAATGGTGTTTATTGTTGACATATTATTTGCTGGACGACATTTATTGTAAGTC
>JAPMAE010005085.1:1260-13511 GCA_036584705.1 Rhyacophila sp. 25_7
ACCCTCAAGAGTGTTGCGTGGTTTGTGCACGACCGCTTATCCGTTTGTAAACTTGTGATTGAAAGCTCGATATTGAAACTTGCTGAAGCGTTTTTAATTTCTATATAAAACCACTGTGATGGTTATGCTAATAATTTAAATAATAACATAGTTTTTTGTACATTTCCATAAACATTTATAAAAATAATTATGTTACTATTTCAATTTATTGACTTTCCAGCAAGGATTTATATTAAAGAAAATTAATTTAGCTAAAGTTAATCGAATATAATTACTAGTAAAACTATTAAGGCAATATTTTTACTGTAGAAATCGATATGTTTCGTTATTCTATGGCTCATTATATTTATATATATATTAGAGTAAAAATTAACTATTGTAAGCTCCGCTTTACATAATTCTGTGAATTTTTAGGTGAATTCAGATACAGGCAAAGTATTAACATATAATTTTAGTTATAGCCTTAACGATACGCTCGCTCAGATCAAACTCCTCATGTTGAAAATCAAATCTCCTAAGAATAAATATCAACTCGCTTTCTAGTAAAACTAAAACAAAAAAGAGAAAATTTTAAGTTTTCAAAAGCAAGCTGATATTTATTTTCGCATGTCTGTTTTTCGCGTTAGAAAATTCGCACCAATATTAGCGTTTTATATGGACGAACTTTAAAATATAACATTCTCAATTCTGATAGTCAACTATATTAAAATAAAATATTGATATTGAATTATTTTCTTGTACTGTACACGATTATTTTCCTTGTGTTATTTTCACTTATATTCTTCCATATCCATTACACGTTAAAGGATAAAGAAGCTTAAGGATGTGATGTATTTTTACGAGTGATTTTTTTTTATTTATTAAGTCAACTATTTAAATACATGTCCTGGTCACCAACTCATACAAACGAACAAACATAAACCACCGAGGGTGACCTGACTGAAGGGAGAGAAAATTAAAAACTCGGCAGCACACTTTAGGTAACCCTCCTACAACACGGTATCCTACTACAAGACTTTGAAAATTGCGGAAACACAAGTATAGCATAGCAACCTACAACACGGTTTCATTGTAATACGTTAATTAAAATGCGGAAACCTTCTTATACTTGTATAAGTCTTGAATCATTTTTTTTGACTAATACTATTGGGCTGAAAGAAGCCGAAAATTCAAAAAGCAGCTGGAAAATTACCTATTTGTATACAATGAGATTTACTACGAACTTGTAAAGAAACGCCAGTAAATATACTAAAATAACAGATTTCTTAAAGAGGACTGAGGGAGAATGACAAAATGGATTCAAAAAATAATGAAATCATTTGACCGAAAGTACGTTTTGCCTCATTATGCTGAACTGCATTTTTATAAAATGTCTTGAATTAATTGAGAATTTTTTTATTTACTTACGTTAAATATTGAATTGGGAACGCATCCCTCTATTTGGTTTTGGCGCATAGTCTCGTATAATACGGTTCACAAAATACGGCATTATGATCTATCTACCGTGTTATATGAGGATTAACTGTATCGCGCTGTACAATATAATTATATATTATTACTCGGATCAAATTTCTCGAGTTAGTTTCATATTTATTTTTAACATAAAATAATTACTGATGCAGCGCATTTTTATAATATCTTTTCGCTAAAAATATTTTTATTTTACCTACTGTTAAGTTTTGTACGACAAAACGAACACGGAAGCTATTTCACAAATATGAGTTTTTCTGTGCGAATATGAATAAACAGCAAAAATACAATAACAAGAACAGGAAAAACAAGAATTTTCCACTAAAATAATCCACCAAATGGGAAACATGATATTTTTAGATGCGATAGAAATAAAAAAAAATACGCAGACAATATATTATTCGTATTTTGCAGGGAGTGTTCGCATTATTTATCGTAAACGTATATTTTAGTATTTTCTTTCGTATTACCCATGCAAAATGATGTTGGCATGAGTATCTTCATACTCTCTCCTTGCATAAAGTGATGACATACTCTGTGTATATGGATAATCAATCTTCAGCTGAGGGCAGATGAGAGCATATATATCACAGTGCATTACATATACGCAAAATGCTGCGTTTTTTTTATTCTGAAACAGGCACGCGTTCGCTTGTACATACATTTACATACGAGTATATTATTCATCAAGAATATTTTTTCGAAAAATAGAGGTCTTTAAAAGTGACATGATTGTGATATTCTTTTGTAGTTTGGATATTATGCTTATTATTATACACAAACTTAAAAAATATAGACCATCGTGTGCTAAACTTACTTCTTATTTAAGTTAATACTTAACCAACCTGTGCAGAAGTGTCTGACTCTATGTCGAGAGTTCAAATTCAAACAACGCTATCTACTAAACTGCAACTTAACAAGAGAGCCAATAAACGTTTTTTTCTATTTTTTTGGAACTTTCAACAAAGGAGATGTTTATTAAAAACCCAATGTTCGATTGTTATAATTTGTTGTTGTTTGATAATTTTAATGGGGTGGCCACATATTTATTTCTAGGGGCGACTAGTTGATAAAATTGTTGACGGCGATCGTTTGTAATTCGAAGGTTTAAAGTCAAACAACGCTATCTATAAAAGTGCAGCTATACAGGAGAACTAAAAAAGGAACTAAATTTAAAAAAAACGATGTTTATTTAAAACCTAATGTTCAAATGTTAATTTGTTGTTGTTTGATAATTTGATTTTTCTTGTGACAAGAACGCTAACAGCTTATACAGTTTTTTTATATTAAACAGAAGCAAAATTTAATTAATTAACGTTAAATTTTCCTGATGATTTAATAAGAAACAATAAATGATTGGCATACCGTTGTTTAACAGTTATGTAGCCAAGAACGAAAAATAACATTATCACAAATAAAAAAACGCATTTTGTAGATAACTTTGCTTAAGTTTAAGCCCTCGATGTGATACGTGATTTTCATCACTGTTATACGTACTTATTTCCATACTAGTCATGTCCAGGAGTATCTAGAGGTGATACGTAAACTAGTATATGAGACTGCCTTTTCTATATGGCAAAAGAAATAGACGGCATGCAGTCGCGAAAGGCAAACATACCTGTTCTTTTCTGATGTGTCTTGGAGGTGACGTGAACCGCTATCGACTGTGGTGTCATTTTTTATGAAATACCTACTCCAAATGATGCCTGATTGTAGGTAATTTTTAAAATAAATTTAACCACAATCATCATAATATAAGTAAAATTAATATAACCAAAATGGTGACTCGATAGAGCCGCGCCCGACAAAGCATAGTATTATAATATTAAAATGAAAAAATAAAAACATAAAAAAATAAGAACACGAATGAATGAGCATGAGCAAAGACAATATTTTTTGTTTGAAGTACATTTATGAAGCAAAAAAATAAAAACAAAAACATTACAATTATCAAGTGTATGAAAACAAGCAAATACGTAAAGAAAATTTAAAAAATACACAAAAGAAAATTTAAAAAAATCAGTTTCATGATTCAAATAAATGACAGTTTCAATTTATAAATAATGCCCCACCCCAACCTTCTTAAATACTCTAATTTGTCCATATTACCATATATAGCCGTTTATATTATAATTTTGATTCGCGCGGCTTTGTCGGGGCGACATTGTTGTCGCGGCACTGTCGGGATTGTTTTGCGCGGCTTTATCGTGCACAGCTTTGTCGAGGTGCCAACCAAAATCAGTTTTTTGACATTATTTCAATATGTTTAACAAAAGACAGAAATATCACTATTATAAATATACAAAAATTAAGAATAAATCCTCTTTTGGTCGGTTTAGTAATCAAAGTTAAATTACTTTCCACCGCAAAAAAAAATACGTAAATTCGCTCTTTGACCAGTAAATAAATTTTTAATTAATTAGCAAGTCTCATATTCTTAACAGACATTTTATGCAGCGCTAACTTTTTATCACGCAGTTACCGCGTCTTTAAGCTTTTAAATACGACCAAACGTAATTATTTTTATTTTCGCTAACCTGAAGCACTTGACAATTCCAGGATCAATATCTGTGTGGGGTCCCACCTCCGAAAGCTGAAACACTAATTACGTGAGTTCTACTTCTCAGAGTGTCTCGGCAAGCAACCGTATCGCAAAATTTCAAAGCTCGTTTAGAGATCGTAGCTCAAAGGAGAGCTTTAATTGCCGCGCGGACCTTTGAGACCGGACGACCAAGTCAATGTTGTCAACGGTTGTCATTATTTCTAGGGAATTTGTGCTAGTTGACGATTTGTTGTTATCATACTTTTGGTTAATTATTAGTTCATACGAATCAAACAAAATTAAAAAACTCGTTTTAATGCAGTACACTTTTCAAAATAACGCAATTCCTAGCGCGTGTCAATATTGTTTACGTTTTTAAAAATATATTTCTTTTCTAACCTTTTTTGCGCCAGACATAATATAATGTCACAATCCAGCAAGCTGTGAATTTTTATGTAAAAATAGAACTTTTTTTTTTCTTATATTGAATTTTTCTTTGTCATGACATTATTTTTAATGATCATATCTAGTTATCTCTGCGTTTTCATATTTTAAATCATCCGGATTATTCAAATTTGTCTAGTAATCTACGTTTTAAATTCTGCGAGCTAACTCACTTCTGGCACTTAATCGGTTAATGGTTATAACGAAATTTCGTTATAAAAAAGTATTTTTATGACGTTATGATATTTAAATTGTGGCAACTTTTTATTTTTCCTCTCTTTTACAACTCCAAATATTAATTGTTTTATATATTATTTTATTAATGAAAATAATGTCAAAATCAATTTTATTTACTGTCAATGTTTTGTGGAAAGACATTACAACTGATATTTTTGTTGAAAATGTTGGTACAGACGATACCTGATTGGTTTAAATAAATATATTTTATACAAAAAAAAACTGTGAATAGTTCAAAACCAAGAGCAATTATCTTCCAACATATTTATTCTCTAAACAGGTTTTGTATATTTTATGAACATTTTGATATAAAAATTAAAAACGTTGTATCATAAAAAATAAAACGATAACTAGTAATTAATATAACTGAGCTCTACAAGCAATTTAACCCCAACATAGTCAATGTCTGGAGAGACTCAGATGGGCGGGTCATGTTGTAAGGTGCGTTGAAAATAGAACTCTCAAGAAAGTGTTTGAAGAAACTCCGGTAGGCACTCGACCTGTTGGTCGTCTCAGAATGAGATGGATCGATAACGTAACTAAAAATACAATAAAAATTGTTGAGTGTAAATGGCTAGAGAGAAAGACCAGAGAGAAGAAAGCTTGAAGAAGGTTATGCAGTCGGCCATGGACCTGAATGGATCGTAGCACTAATTTTTAATGTAAGGTAACATTGTTTGCTCTTCAGCTGTGGCCTCAGTGAATAACGTGGCAAGCAAAATTTCATGACCAGTATAGAAACCAACTACGTATAACAGTGAATAAATTCATCTATCACATACAATCTCTAGTTTCATGACCTGACAAGTGAAGTGAATAAAAATCATTGTTATGATTCAAAGATTGTTTGTAATAAGACACAGAGGCAAAGAAATTTGAACTTCACGCTGTTCACTGAGGCCACAGCCTTAACCGATTAAGTGCTAGAAATGAGTTAACTCACACATCTTAAAATGTAGTTTTTCAGACAAATTTGAATATTTTGCATGATTTTAAATAAGAAAGCGCAGATATATGACTTTAATATGATCATTAAAATTAAGTTACGACAAAAAAAACATTTAATATTTTCTTAAAAAAAATATTACAAGGTTCTATTTTTGGTTAAACATTCTCTTTCCGGGGTGTGATATTACGTCTGGCACAGAAACGGTTAATCGTAAACTGTAAGAGTAATTATTATAATCTCTCAATGATTGAATCGTTATTAATTGATTTACTAAAAACACACAGATGTGTGAAAACACGTTTGCTTTTTATTGTAAATATATACGTATTATGAAACAAGATTTTTTCCTAAAATCTTGCTGCACAGATGTTAAAACTTTCCACATAATAGCATTAAAACTTAATTCATTTAACAGAATAATTGAATTAAGTTAATAATTTATTTGTTTTTGAACTTCATACAAATTTATTTAATAAGATTTCATTATATTAATCATGTTTATAGGCATGCGTATAGTTGAAACAAAACAGTGTATTGCCTGTAGACCCAGTATTACGAGGAAATGAAATTTATTGCAATAAATTTATACGAAATCACTCATTGTCAGTGAATTTCATAGTGCCACCCAAGTGGATGAAGACGGATTCTCCCTATTTCATAATAATTCCAAGCATTTATTTATCAAACGAGAGTAAAAAAGGAAAAAAGACTCGCGGAACGGCATGGCTGCGTCTACCAGTGACGGCGCATGTCTTACACTTTGCGAAATATATCGTTGGAATAATTAACAAATTAATCATTATTTGTAATGAATATTCAAGTATGTATCATATTTATAATGTACATATGTTCTCAATTTATTATTATTTTGCACATTCTGTTTAATATATTATAATTTATCTCGTTTCAAATTTATGTCGACGTTTTTCGATAAAGCGAACTATCATTTCGTTATTGTTTGAATCTTATACACCACTTTTGTTATGTTTTCAAAAATATTACGCCTTATTATAGCTGCTGGAAAGATAAAATAGATTTCTTTTTTATTCAGTTGTGTTCGATGAAATTGAAAAGATTAAATGTTTATTTTCTACGTTTGAAATTTCATAGTCTGAAAACAACGTGATTGATATTCAGAAGTTATGCTTTTGAGATAATTATCATCAAAAAATTATTTATATAAAATTAAAATATTTATTATTTTATTAACGCTAAACTTAACGTGTCCGAAAATTAACTGTTTTCTGTATCTTTCGAGAACTTTCCAATTATCTCTCTTTGGGACTACAAAAAAGCTAACCACATATTGAAGTTTTACTTGATTCGTCGTAATTTTCAACTTTTATGTCTCTTTGTTTCCTTGTTGATGCAAAATTGGTCAATTACTTAAGTTTTCTTCAATCGGTTTAAATACTCTTCGAAGTATTGTACTTGTGAACAGGTGTACGGTAATTTCTTCTCTATTTTTTAGGCTTAAAACATTACATCCACACAGAACAATCGATTTCATTATAAATCCATAAATTAATATATTAACACAATTTTTAAATGTGTTTCGATATGCCAAATTTGGAAACACACGCTTTTATATGTTGAATTTTGAACCCATTATTAAATAATACTGCATATGAGTGTTAGGTTTTTAAAAAGTAAGAGGTCACCAGCATTCATTTACTTAAGTTGGCTGAGACTTGCAAGAGAAATAAAGACAAACGAGAGCTTGCAAAAAACGTTATTCGCTCTCTAAACTTCACCCCATCCTCCTCTGTTCACTTTCACTCCTATTCAGCAGTACAGAGATGGTCGAGGTAATTTTTTATTTATATTTTAATAAACATTGTTTTCATCATTTCTTCAAGTTATTGTGTCTTAAGTTCATTTTTATAGCAATATTTTGCCATTCATTATTGTTTTATACCGTAATAAAAATATTTAAATATATAATATCTCATATTCAACACATACCGACAGCGCTGTCTAACAGTGGCAAATTATGGCATCTTATTAAATCTCAAAAGTCGCGTACTTAACTCAGAGAACAAAGACGTACGACTAAACACGAAACGCAGGTAGGAAAATGAACCATACAGCCTTTTATCAAATCCAAAATAAATAGACTTGGCTTGTCCACGTGCTGAAAATGCCTGAATTGCATCTCAACCACGCATGACTTTCGGAATCTGTAGTCCTATAACACCGTTGAACATCATTCACAGAGTATAATCAGCAAAGCTAGATGTCGGTATGAAATGGAATGATGCAAAAAGACTAACCAGGATAAAGATTCATGGAGGTAATACGTATTGTCCATATGTTCCAGCTAAGAATCGTAACTTGGTTCATAATGGATATATGAGTATATGCTACTTTTAATAGCCGCAAAAAGGTTTCTTGGAGTTATATAAAAACATGTGTGTACTGTGAAAAATAATTTATCCATTTTATTCATTTAAGTGAAATGTATATAAAACTCTGCTATTTTTTTATTATGATAGCTTTCCGCAAATGACTAAAATTACAGTAAATAGGTTTAGTTATAAAATATATGTTTTATATTTAATTATATAAATAAAGATACGATGCATATTATCGAATATAAGATTTGACTATTGTTTACCTGAAGAGCTTTTTATGGGCAAAAATAAACGGTTGCTTAGTTTATTTGTACAATAAATCTAGCTCTCGTAGATAGTAAACAATGCATCCGACTGATGCGCCATATGTGACAAAATTTGCAAAGTTGTTTTTCATACCCATTTGAAATTGCGACGTAGACCATGTTGGTAGTGCTTATAATTGGTATATGGTACTCGTTACAAAACTCATCAAAGAATTCTTTACATTGCAAAATTCCATATGCTACGTTTCTTATCAGATATGGTAAATAACATTTTAAATATTATTTAATTTACATATTGGCCTATTACGCTATCCGGCTAATTATATTTTAAATATCAATACACGGTCAGTTTTCCATTAAAATTCCAAAAAACGTCTTACATCTATCTATCTATGCTACATAGAAACTGATGAATATCTCTACTTGGGAGGTAAACTACACTATGTCAATTATTGGCAAACGAGATATTGACATAGTTATAGTATCTTGCGATGCTTTTTCTGTGATATTATGTTATAACCCTACTAGAAAAGAATATAACGAAATAAATATTTTTCTTTTAGGTTATGGCTCCGAAATAAAACATATGAATTTCCACAGTGTGAATATTGTTTCTACAGTTTTATTTTTTTTGCAAGTAATAATTATCAGTTATTGGCTCAACCAATTTGGTCCAAGTCCTGGTTTCAAATATACATGAAAACCATGTAGAATTTTTGTCATCTATGGGATTCCAACCCTAGACCCTCGACTCATGAGTCAAATGCGCTATTCACTATCATATGAGGGCGAGAAATTATTCGAGGGAAGGGAACACCAAAATAACATTGAACAGCCATAGTGAATAAACGCCATTTTTCACATAGTGTAGTTTTCTTCCAAGGTACAGATATATTTAGTGAAAAGTAGATTTATCAATGTGTGTAAAATAAAAGAAATAATTCTATGATCTTAATTGACGTCATTCTTTTTAATTTATATTTTATTTCACATTACTCTCCAGTGAGCCAAAACTGAAAATATAACACCCACCTCGTAAAAGAAATCAAAGATTTTGACACATAAATAATTACGATTATAAGAAGAAATGCAAATTCGCACCGCTCAATAACTAATAGATATTCAGCTGTTAGGAGATAATATTGAACATAACTTGACTAAGAGACCCCTATACTTGTTCATATAACCTTAAACAACCACTTAATTTTGTTCTCATTTAGCGGCAATATCGAAGACAACAAGATAAGTAAATATTTATTTGTAGCAAGAAATTTGAGCGTCTACAATCTTTTTTTTCTCATTTGACATTTTCTCATAATACTGCTCTGTGCAATCTCCTTCGCCTTCCCGCGGTCCGACCATGGGACCGTTATTTAAAAAAAAGTATTCTCTTCATTCTTGTCTACTTTTTGCATTGTTTGCCATTATACACCCATCCAAAAAACCGCATTCATTTTTACGACCAGCCAAATCATTTATTTAATTCAACAGGCATAGTCTAAAAATCTAAATAAATTGTCAGATTTTTCTCAATTCAGTCTAAAGAAATACTTTGCACATATGGTGGTTGCATACCAAAACAATAATTTATAACTTAAATTTGTCATGTAAAATATTCCATATAAACCTGTTGACCGTAAAAATACAGGTGGCACAAAAAACGTGTTTTAATGATTTTTAGTCAAAGTCACATTAATACAAACTTGAAGTGCAGGATAACCAATAAATTGGTTTTTCATTTTTCCTATTTGATAATTAAAAAAGTTGTTAAAGAAAAATCTTTAAAATTAAGGGTTAATACTTTTTTCTTTCCATAAAAACTACGTAGATCGTTTTTTTTTCAAAATCTAAAGCTGAATTTCGATAATAATTCGACATTTTTGGCTTAATTCCATTTTATAGAACGTCTATTTAGTTGTATACATCGTGATTATCAAATAAAAGCACTTTTAAAAAATTGCGGGTTACGCCCTTTTACTTAAACAGGATCAATATAATGATACAAACAATGATATACGATCACCTATACCAGTCTTTAACCTCTCCAGAGTGAGTTTTTATATTTTAGTTGCACAATTGGGTTAAAATATTTTTTGAGGGTTGTGATTTCGAATCTCGTAGCTGAAAAAAATGCATATTTTTTCGTGTATATTTGACACCAGGGTGGTATAGATTATTAATCCTAAAGGGAAAAAATTGTCGATGTAATTTTCTTATTGTAGGAATCTATATTTTATGTACCGTTGCCGATATGGTTGAAAAAATATTATCTGTCATATTATGTATAATAAGGTAACGTTGTAAATTTTCTTGTCAGTTGTTTCAGTTGGAAAGACATATTCTTGGAATAAACTTGTTTATAAAAGTATATGAAAGAAAAAGAATTTTGTAGTAATATTTTTTTTTGACAAAATAAGATTTTTCTCCATCCATTTTTTTCCGAAATATATTTCAAAGTAAAGTCATAACAATGGTATTTTTATTGAGTTGGTAGTATAACCGAGAAAACGTGCCGTATCTAAACAATAAATTTCATTTAAAACGCGAAAGATAAAAATGGTTTCCCGCACGAAGCATTTTAAAAATTCATTCGAATCGGTTATAAATTTCTGTGAACATCCATTTTCGTATCATCTCGTTGAAAAACCAATATTATTAATGTACGCCGTCGTACTGTACCCTGAGTCTATAAAGAAAAACGAAAAAAAAAATGTGACAACTCTCATATATTAAGGCGGAAGTGAAAGAACATAATAATTTTTCGTTCGGCGCTAGATGGCACTGGGAGGCACCCGTTCACTCAGATTGACAAATCGTTAGAAATTTTAAAATGGCGCATTTATTAGAAGGAATTACTGCTTGACGCTCGTTTGATTTTGTTTTTATTTATTCTTTATCGCCGTGTGTTGGTTCACAGAATTTATTTCCCTCTTATGAAAAATTACAATATGTCACTTTGAATTTTTAGCTACATTCTTAAATCCAGTCAAGCTAAAAAGTGTTTTTTTTGTACGGTTTGATAAATTGCAACTTTTAAAAGGATTGCTGTTACTATGACTGGTTTTTAATATTCTTTGTGTTTAATGTTACTCATTTCTAATGTAGATGCGCAGAAAGTGTGGATGTCGACATCATGCAACCTTGCGCTTAAGACTTTTTGGAAGAGTGTCAAAAATTAAAACCATCTTTATTACATAGCTAAGATTTTTTTGGTTCGAAGTTGTTTTATATATCTATATATAGTATGTAGTGTATATACATAAAAATGCCTCAGTTCATATTTCAAAATATAATTGTGAAGAATATATTGAAATTACGCATTTAAACTTTAGTCGTACAATTATGAAAGTTGTCCTCCCATATTGGTCGTGAAATTAGGGACTGTCTGTGATACGTAATTTTCATCACTGTTTTACGTACTGGTATTCTATACTGGTCATGTCTTTTATATTAAAAAATATGTAAAAAACGATTTTGAAATTACAAGATTCATTATAAAAGGATTCAGTTGTATAATCCGCTTATAACGAATCCCATAAGTACATGTTATGATGAATTATTCTTCATAACTAACCGTTAGTAATTCAAAATAATATTAACTTGATTATATGAACCATTGTGTTGTAGCAAACTGTTTATTTATTTATTTATTATGTCCAATTACGAATATTTGTCAAGAATATTCTGTCCATCACGAGGTGACTGAAGTGCATGTTTGATCATTAAAATGGTCCAACAATAAAAGGGGAAGCGTCCACAATAAATATTTGCATTATTATTTTCTTTTGCAAACTGTCAATTCCCAAATAGCAAAGAAAACAAGATTATTTTCATTCAACATAATAAAAAGTGGAAGGGAAGGGATGGGTTGGACGCATCGACAGTCGTTTTTCATATCGTCTATACACTGGCACAAGGTGTTATTAACCTTTGTAGGAGTGAGTTTTTAATTACGGTTGCACAATCAGATGAAAGTTTTTTCATAAATC
>JAPMAE010005089.1:0-13510 GCA_036584705.1 Rhyacophila sp. 25_7
TGATAAATGCACATACCGGTTTTGATATTGTTTTCCTGTTCCGTTCACCGCAATTGTTCCTGTATATTTTTGTCGATAATTCCACGACTAATTTGGTCGTCCTGAACATTTTGTGTTAAAATACTTATTAGGTTTTGAAATTGGACAGCTGAGAATTCTTACAATATGTTAATGTACCTAATTTTTTTTCAGGCACTTCAAAATCAGGCATTCCTGCAGAGTGAAGACTTCATTAACGCTTGCATGGCACAGGCAACTAAAGGCGAGAAGCCGGTGTTTTCTAAACTATAATATATATATTCTAAATTGAAAACAAACAGAAAAAAAATATGTCAATGTTATCTGTTGGGCAGAAAGTAAAATTATAATCGCTACAAAAAGAAGAAATATAACGGAATACAATTGTACTGCAAATATTTTGTCACTCTTTTTTATAATATATTCCTATAGATGTCTTTCTGATTTCTTTTGTTGATGCTGATATATACCAAATAGTTGACATACCAAACATTCTCTTGGTTTATTGGCATATCTAGAGAGACAAATTATATGTCTTGGCAACTCCGTAATGACTTTATGCAGCTAGATTTTTCATTTCGAGTTTAGTCAACTGGGTTATTGTAGATTAACCTGTCTAGGAATGATTATTTAAAATTACGGTTGCACAATTGATTGAAAGTATATTCATTAATCTAGCTTTAAATTTTGATTGTTGATAAATGCATGCTATTCTATTGTTGTATAATGTTTATTTGATGCTTAAATAATATATACACGAGTATTTTATTGCTCGGCGCTTGACGTAAATATATGTCTATACTTCATCAAAGCGAATTTTGAGCAGACGCATGAGCACGTCCATACTACCGAACAGGTTAATATACCACCTTTGTAAATAAGTGGATAGTACACTCAACTGATAAGATAAAAGTCACCGAGTCGAATCCTGTAGTTTGTAGAAATTTTACATGATTTTTATGAGCATTTGAAACCAGGACATTGACCAAATCTGTTGACAGTTATTACTCTTAAATATACTCCGGTTCGGAACAAATATGATTTAAAATAGGTATATATATATATCGTTATTCAGCATGCAACACTGTTAGCATAAATATATTTTTTCATTTATGTGTATGTTCTTTCATAGAATGCTTATGGTGAAATCAATGTTTTTTGGGGAATTTGACACCGTACATCACGGGCGGTCAATCTTTTACATACCATGTGTCAATTTTTTCACATACGAGTTCAGATGCGCCACACAGCTCAAACACTTTTTCTACTCTCTCACGTTCATAGTTGGAGTTATTAATAATAATATAGTTATATTGTATGTGCCATACATATTCTTTTTAAGGCTATACCTTTAGTATTGTTTTCTTTCCTTCACACAATTTTATACTGCTAATACGGTATTTCAAGCCGAATTATGATGTATACTTTTCGAATTGGCTGTTTGTATTGATGAAGAACAGAAGTGTTACGGATTCTCTGATTACCGCCCAATGTGGTAATTTAGTTACAAGAAAACAGAATGTACAGGGTAGCTGTAGCGCAAATGTAGCTAATTGTACAATCCGTTTGGTTTCTTACCACTTCTTTTTCCTGATTTATTGTTCAATTAAAAAACTTGCACATAGAAATTTGAGATTATTTTTATTTCTTTGTGAAATTACTAAACGACTACGTTTGACAAATGATCTATTAAATCAATAAATGTGCTAAATATCAATCGCACAGCTTACTGGAGTAAATTTAAATGTTTGGACTGGAATTTTGCTTTTTTTTTAACTTAAATCAGCAGTCACCAAACTACGGTCCGGTTCTGGCTGTCTAAATATTTTTCATCCACCCCTTCTATTTTTTAAATGATCAGAAAATTCTCATACTTCTTTTAACCTTTTCTTTGCTAGACACAATGTCACAACCCGCTACCTGTGATTTGTTTAAAGTAAAAATAGAAACATTCAATATTTCTTTTAAAAGTATATTGAATGTTTATTTCTCATAACTTTGTTTTTAATGATCATATTATAGTTATATCTCTGCATTTTCATTTTTTAAATCATCGAAAATATTCAAATTTGTCCAGCAAACTACGTTTTAAGTTGTGTGAGTTAACTTGTTTCTGGTAATTAACATGTCCAGGAGTATGGATGCGCATATGCGTCTACTCAAAATTCGCATTGGAGAAGTATAGACGTATATATACATCAAACATCAAGCAAGAAAGACCCGTATATATTATTTATGCATCAAATAAACATTATGCAGCAGTATTATTACATACATTTAATAACATTCAAAATTTAAAGCTCGATTAATGAAAAAACTTTCACCCAATTGGGTAACTGTAATTTAAAAAACTCATCCCTGGAGAGGTTAATCGGTATGCAATAATATGAATCGCTTCAGTATTATTCTCCGCCTTCTAATTATAATTTGTGGTTATCAAATATCTACATATTTTGGATTGTAAATTTGTCCACATTTTATGCAGACATGTATGTTTTAATAAGAATTCAATGGTTGTATTTTTCATCCGGCCCCCCATGTTTTTCAAGATTTCAATCCAGCCCGTTTCTCAGAATGTTTGGTGACCACTGATTTACATTAATATCTACTTTTTATATAAATACTTCCATAATTATAAACTTGCTTGGCTAACAACTTACAATATAAATAAATATGTATTATATATTATGGAGTAACAAAGTAATATATTTCATACCACACAAATTGTTATATTTTTATACTGAATAAAAAAACGGTTTTAATTTTTCTGTTTTATTTATAAGTGACTATATTTTTGTATTACGAAATCCACACCACAATTGGTGGTGGAGATCACTTAGGCTGTGGCCCCAGTGAACAGCGTGGCGTGCGAAGTAAACAACAATCTCAGCGAGGTTACAGTGTTTAGTTGGGCATGCTTGTTTGCGTTCAGAGTGGCGTCTCGTGCAAGTTCAAACATGTTTTTTGTTTTAACAGCGTTTGCACGAGCGTGCATGATGTCATTCAAATGAATACTCAAACACTGCGTTTACTGAGATAGCCCAGTAACCACTCACTGAGATTACTATTTACTTTGCACACCATGCCTTTCACCGAAACCATAGCCTAAGAATCCAGTTCATATAGAGCAGATTGACGAAAATCTCCATAAAGAATGAGTTGACCCTGGAGCTCTAAACCATAAATAGCGTAAGCGCTCCGTTCTTTGCACTGAATAGTATGTTCAGTTCCAAAATCTTATTGAAGAGAAATAAATTATTGATTTATAATGTGACCGTGAAACCTTTAGTTCTCTATGGATGTCAAACTTGGTATCTGACAAAGAAACAAAAATTGGTCATGCAAATGTTCGAAAATAATATAATCCAAAGAATACTTAGAACAGTTAAGTCAAGAAAGTCAAGAATTTATTATCTGCACAAACATTATTTATGTCTTGAGAGCATGGAGACTCAGATGGGCAGGTCATATTGTTGGTTGCGATAAATATAGAAATTTCAAAAGGCTATTTAAGGAAACTCTAATTAGCACTCGGCCCTACTGAACGACTTCCCGAAGAGATTGGTAGATAACATCTCGAGAGATTTTTATTGTGTTTTTACAAAAATACCAACAGTGCACAAAATAGCTTCTATGTCTTCCGTCTCATTAGTATTATAAAAGGAAATTAACTGAACTGTGTAAAAATTCTACTTTTTATCTCAGCGATCGTCACAAGAGTATCTTCTGCGTATTTACCCACGAAACTGTATAAATTAATTGATATAGCTTACATTAAATACATTAAAAATTCTATTCACTGTGAATTCTTGGCGTAAAGTTTTTAAATATATAAAAATAATAACAGTTTTTTATACTTTTTCCTCTAGAATTTCTTAGAAACTGTGTAAAAGGTCTCTAATAAATTGAACAAATCAACTTTTGAAGTTTAAAACCTTGAAAAAATCCTTATGCCATATGATTTAAATATTTTTTGGGTTTAATATATTTTATAACTCTTAATTTTTCAATTTTGAAGGACACCGATTTTTTTGATAGATAGGAAAGTACTAAAAGAAATTGTCCACAAGATTGCATTAACAGTTCAATTTATATAAGAAAATGAGTTAATTATAAAAATATTTCTCTGTATTTTATATTTGAAGTGTCTAGTTACGTAAAGCGATATAAGCACATTTCAATATTTTCGGCAATGTTTTTATGTTTCAAGGTCAAATTTTATCTCAAGATTCTTTATTTTCATCATACATTTTCATAAACTTTAAAATGAAATAAATATTTCAATACGCATCGTATGAACGAGATTTGAAATATTCCATTGCATGAACATTTCACTTTTTATTTGTTTCATATCGACCGTGTTAAGGTAAAAGGGAGTAACCCTCACAGAACAAATTTTACAAGAGGCACAAAAAACATGCTTTAGTAATTTTTAGGCAGTCACATTCACACAAACTTGGAGCCCATGATGACCAATAAATTTGTGTTTTATTTTCCTGATCTGATAATTAAAAAAGTTCATAAAAAATCATTAAAATTTACATTTAATGCTACTTACATTTAATACAAACTTTGTAGATTGTTTTTTTTTCAAAAATTAAAGCTGAATTTCGATAATAATTCGGCATTTTTGGTTTAATTCCTTTTGACAAAACATGTATTTAGTTATGTATATTGTGATTCTTAAATAAAAGCATTTTACCCTTAAGGTAAGCCCTTTTATCTAAAGAGGGTCGATATGTTTATATTGGGTTTTGGAACATAAGATTTTTGTACATTTCGACAAAATGTGCTTATATCGCTTTTTGTTACTAGACACTTCATTTATAAAATACTCTTCTTAATCGCTGTATAAAATCTTGTAAATAGTTTCCACTTTATTAAAATAACAAGAGAGTTTTATATACTCTTTCCACAGAATATAATTGTGAAAAATCAAAACTGGTTTCGTCTATTACAACATTTTGACGTGATTCAATCTAGTCAAATGTTGAAAATATCGTAACGGACAAAACCGACTATGAATTTTTTACAATTATATTTTATGGAAAGTATGGTATGACTTGACCCCAACTATTTGGGATCACGTCCCGGGTTTAGTCAATTATGGGATCGAATCCAGAACCGTGAACTAGTAGCCGGATAAATAAACATTCACCGAGCCATCGTCAATGACAAAGCTGAAGTGGCGTAACCGCCTCATAAAGAACTCGTGCAAAGCATGAAGGCCCCTAACCTCTCTACACTCAATATTCGATTTCAATTAAATTTGCATTGCCTTCCGATAACTGTAGTGAGTGTTGAAAGGTCCTTTAGTAAGTTAAAAATTATAAAAGACTACAAACAAAACTCATTTCGAAAATCCAGAATAAATATTTTCGCATTGTTAGCCATTGAACACGAGCATGCATTGAAAATAAAGCTTAAATAACTTATTAATGATTGTACAAATCTTAAATAAAAAAAGAATAAATTTAAAAATCACTAAATAAAATCTATTTTCTTATTAATGTATTATGTGTACAGTTGTATGTAAATAACAGTAGGTACTAACACTAACGAATAATTATTTCATCTCATTTAAAAAAAAACATGTAAGCTAGCGTAAATTTTCCAAGAGGGCCCAAAATTTCTAGCTACGCCACTGATACTCCCATGTCATCGTATACGTCATTTACATGGAAAAATGATACTAAAAATATCAACATATTTTTAGTGGTTCCTTGCGAACCATGACAGTATTAATCGATACATTCCTTTGTCATTAGGGTTATTTATAGCTCAGATTCGTTATAATTGCGTAGCTGGGTCACGAGGTAGATCGGTAAAGAGGTATCTCCCTATTTTAGCTGATAGCGGGGTTTATTGACCTACTTATTTTTCAATGGATCGAGTATGACCTCATACGTCACAGCATAATGCAAGTTGGCGTATGCCGGATACCTACGTCAATGAGCAGAGGTCTTCATCACGCAGATTATATTATAATAACATGCCAAATCTTCATAGACTTTGCATTATTTCTGTGAAACCGTAGAAATGAAATACACTAATGTATTAATTAAATCAACACCGAAAATTGTTAAAAAATAAGTTGTAAACAATTTTATAAGCTCTTTGTAATATTTTACACTTCTACATAAAAACTAAACCCTTTAATCTCGAAAAAAATGCAATATATCTTGAGATAAATGAAGCTTCTAGTTACAAAGAGTGATATAAGCACATTATTTTGTCGAAATCGAGAAAAAAACACGTTCGCATTCTACGCACAATTTTACATTATGTGTGAAAATGTTATGTTCCAAAACCCAATATAAACGTATAAAAAAAATAAAAAGTGAAAAGTTCCATTAAAGGAATATTTCAAATCTGGTCGATTCCACGTGCATTTACATATTTATTTAACTTTAAAGTGTATCTGCTAATAAACGCTGTTGCTTTGTTCTAATTTAAAAATAGAATGCGATGAAAATAAATAATCTTACCATAAAACAAAATTTGACCTTGAAACATAAAAATATTGAAATGTGCTTATATCGTTTTTTGTAACTAGACGCATCAAATATGCAATTTGTACAAATATTTCCCACCTTTTTTGAGTTAGCAACATAGTTTGAAACTAATAAAAATTCCACGAAATTTTATATGTAAGATTCTCGAAACTGATTGGAAAACACTGCTTTACCCAAACGTCGGAATGGCGACGGAAATTTTGCGATTAGTTCTGATTGCTCGTGGGCCCTAGTGCTAGATTAACCCTTAAACAAAGTAAGCACGTGCTTAGGCATCAATGTAAAAGGGGCATCGCATACTTTTTTCATAGCCTAATTTATCATTCAAATTACTAAACCAATTAAATTTATAGTCATTGTCAAAATGTAATGAAAAATGAATACATTCTGTCTATAAAGCGTTCTCTTTTGTGTCATCGTGTTTATCCTGCAAAATAAAGTATACTGTTCTCACGGATTGGAGCTATACAAATTTTGAACAAGTATAACGGGGCACCAAAATTAGTTACGGCATCTAAGGATCTTAATCCGGCCCCGGTAAGCCCTCTGTTATAGAAGCTCGAGACGTGGTATAGATTTGTTTGTAGCACCTCCTGGTCGCCACTCAAACGTGAGAAAGATTTATCACTAACCAAACATATACCAATTGTATTTAAATTTACACTAATTATATTTATTTCGTTTCAATCTAATATGCGTGCTTGAGGGCAAGGAGTCATAGGTAGGTGGCTCACACTGTTGTCTACGATGACGATACAACTCTGAAAAATGTTTTTGCATAACTGTAAAAGGCGCTTAACTTCTAAGCCTCTCCAGCATCTATAGATGGGTGGATAATGTCACAAGAAAACAATACATAAATGTCGAGTGTTAACGACGGCATATAAGCCTGCAAGGTGGTTGTCGGTCGTGGACCGAAAAGAATGTAGCGCGATATAATTATAATAGACAACATATGATAGGCGAATAATTTGCCAACAGATGCAGAAATCTTTACTGTTGATGACTGCAGAGGGAAACCTGGATGATTATTGTGCAGTCATCCATAAATCTGAATTAATCATGCACTATATCATTACATCACACGTACTTGAACTTGAAATAAGCTGTGGTTAAGTCATAAAACAAAAAAATGAAAGTAAAAAGATTGCGTCACAAAAACTGCATGAAAAATACTTTGTTATGAAACATTCACAAGAAAAGTTTTGTTGTTTATGGTTAGTATAATACATATATATGTACTCGTATTAAAATTCTCACAATTTTGACAATCTTGAAACTACGCTACGCTGCGTTATATGTTATTTCTTCATTTCACGGCGGCGATAGTAAAGTTGGATTGAACGATTAATAAAATGATAAATTGTATTGATTTAATTAATTTTAAAGACGCCTTTATGCGGATGTATTGATGTACAACAATGTAATCGTTTTAAATGCGACGAATGTAGCATTTAGCATCTGAACATAGCGTAATTATTATCTATCTTGTCTCCTAGCTATAAAAGTTACGATAATAATGATTTGTAACACGAACACTGTCGCATTCCACATCTAAAATATTTAACAAGACATACTCGTACAGAGTTTACTCATAAATGGGAAAGGTTATTGCGTATTATGGATAAACCAATTTTGGGTCTAAATTAATCAATTACCTTCATATTATGGTTGTCGACTTCCTTGGCTAGTCCCGTAGCTGATTGCAAAATTATTTCTAATGTTTATTCAGTTGTATTATTTGTAGCCAGGGCATGAACCCAGGGTCCGATTGAAACCCTTAAGCGCCCTAAGAACAAACTAATTATGGTGCCCCTTACAGTTTTAATTAAAAACTCGCCACTACTAAAATAACGGTAAGACTTGTCGAGTAGCCTATTGTGGTGTTGACAGTTACTGGGTCCACAGGCGATTCGATAAGACAAATCATCAGCAGAGAAATCAAGCCACAACCCTGGATCTTTAGTAAAATTGTGATGTTCGTCATCTTTTACGGACAGAATAATTTCACTACCATCGCCACGATCCACTAATCAATTTTGGCAATTATTTGCGCCCCAAAATGTATTGTAAAGTCATTCAAATCAACATTTGCATATATCGGCTATGACAAATTTCTGTTGTGCCCCCTTTCCCTCGATTCTAAGCACGTGTTTATTTTGCTTATGGGTTAATCCAGCACTGCATAAACTCAAAATGGTTGAGCTGATAATTAACAACAATTACTTATAAAAAAACAACCGTTAAGAAAATCTTCAGCGTGTGAAAGTTCTATATGCTCCATTTCAGGACGGATATAGAATAGTAAATAATTAATAATATTATAGTTTAATTGTACCCACTTATTAGTTTGCAATGTATTATAATATTTAATAGATTCATTGGGTGGTGTAGCTACCATATATCGAAGTCATGTAAACTACGGGGGCCCAGTCCGTTAGGGGGGCCTAAATCAATGAACATTTAATATTAATAATACATTGGGAATCATTAAGAAATCTTTCCGTGAGAACCCAGTATGAAGGGGGTTCTTCGCAAGATACATTAGGCATCTCTCATTTGTTTAAGAACTGAAAATATATCGATTTGCCAAAAGTGAGTACATTTTTAGACCTTTTTAAGTTCTGTTTTATTTTATAAGTTAAAATATATGGCATACTGAACTGAAGGGCTATTTCGTAGTTTTTGTACGGGAGCCCAAAATGTATAATTAGTTCACGGGATTTACAATTAGACGAATATATTTTTACAGAAAACTAAACCAGTAAATTATATAATTATTTTTAAGACGACATTGAAATCAATAATTATTAACCACCGTAATTCCATGGTATTGAACCCGTTCACAGTGATAAAATATATATGAATATTATTCATGCACATGACAAAATACTAAATATAGCAAAATGAAAAAACTTTACGTAATTTATGGTCTTCAAGTGTCACCATATCCTGGGGCTACCGTATTTTTTTTATTAACGCAATTTGAACCAGTAAACGAAATAACATACTCGTATAGTTTATGTTTTCACAGTCTTGGGTGTCTCAACGAATTTTAATTATATTTTTTTAAAAATTACACCTTGCACAATAAAGTAAAGATTGTTATATGAACAAATGCAGCAGTTTTTACAACATACTTACACGCACATTATCATGGTATAGTCTTCTTCTGTCATCAATATTGTTTTGACAACCTTGATACCGTTTGTATGACTTTATCAAAGCTTAATAAGAATTATATATTTATTATGTTTCTTTTGAAAAAAAAAATATTTAAGATAAAACTAAAAAACATGGTGCTCATATAGCGTGAGTGGTGAGTATACAGGTGATAAACCAGTGTGCAGTGGCGTAACTATAAATATTGGGCCCTAATGCAAAAATTTCCAAGGGCATCGAGTGTTAAGAGATTTAAGCCATCTTGTCTAACTAGGCCCCCATGCTTTGCAAGATTTCACTGTGAGATAGTTACATTACTGCTGATTTATCTTTAGATGTCTACATCTTATCTCATATTCTGGTAAAAAAAGAAAGGCTCAATTTACAAGCGATGTAATGAATTAAAAGTATTGAACTGTTATATTATGAAGTGATATGTTATAAAGATAATTTGCTTCATATGTTGATTTTAATGAATCTACTAAATTTTGTTCGTAATAATTACTTCCAGACGATTTATTTTTCTTAGTACAGTAATTTATACCCATTAAATATTCGATTAATTGTCTTAATTATGAAATAAGTCTAATCGTTTGTTTTTTGTTCATTGAAATCCTTACGATTTTTGGGGCCTCGAGTTGAATGTCACTGTTCCAGTGCAAGTATGAAAAACCTGGATTGATCGAGATAGGTACATGAATTCATGAATGCAGTGTTCGAGGTGGTAGGGGCTTTCATAATGGGGTTGAAATGACCTAGTTTCGAAATTATACCGTCATAGGGAGGCTTACTAGGTACTACTTTGAATGTACCCGCTTCCCGATAAGAATGAAGCGGGGTTTGGTTCAAGCTTCGTTCGCTTTACTCTTTCCTAGGGGTGAAGGTTTTGCAAAACGGCGCGCGCAGTGTTTACTCGTCAATGTGTCGCTATGTTTTTTTTTTTACCAAAGGCGGCTGCCAAAATACAATTTTATTTACTAACATTAAAAAAATACGAGTATACTTAATATATTTGTAATTAAATTTAGGGCGCGTTTGGTCCATAACCGATTGCACAGTTACTTTGAGACAGCTTGAGACATATATAATATCTTAGCTTGCTTATCTTCTAGCAGTCATTTACATTCAATGTGTATAAACTTTTGTGACGTACATACATTACAAACAAAAGGCCAAGTACCTGATTAAATTCTTTAAATACTCGTTTGAAAGTTCTAAATTTATCACACAACAATATAACTCGGTAATTCGAGACTTCTTACTCTGAAGACATTAATAATTAAAACGTTCCCGATATGTTCAGCATATTTTTTTTTAGAGTACATATTTTATTTTTTAATAACTTCATTTGTTACATTTACTGAACACTTACTCTTATTTTGATGTTATAAATACGAAATTTAGTTGTGTTCGACAGAATTTTGAATCTGAATAGATTCTTTAGCACGAATAACAGCGTGTTTGTTCTTTGATACATTTAAAAGTGACAGGACATTTTTGATTGTTGAAAATATTGGTTCTCGAGTATTTAATTAGTTATGTTGATTATTCAAATGTAATCGTAAGTTGATCACTATTTAAACAAATATATACAAAATAATCTTACACATGCATTGCTTATTATATTTATTAATATGGAACCAACAGGAAAATAAAAAAATGATATAATGTATTATATGAGCTTTTACTTTCAACCATATCTCATTAAATTAATTAACTTAATTGATTACTTGAGAAAAATAGTTTGTTCTGTGTGATAATTTTAATATTATATGCAGGTAGTGCTGTAGATTTGCCTTAATATTATAGATTGTACAAGATGACAAAGGTAATTCGTTCATGTATACCCAATAAATGCGTAACCAATGACAGCGTTGTGCAAGACGTTACGGAGAAACTGAAAAGCGAACGAGCGTAATATGGACGGCTCGCGATGAAACTTGTGGATTTTCATTGAATACAGGCCACCAGGCTGTTAACCGACGCGTGCGCGGTGCGGCCCGACTAAGGGCCGAAAGCGACTTAACATTCTGAAAGTGAAAACTGATGTATTTATGCTTTAAAAATGGTGAAATTAGTGAGGAGGCGGCGGGCAAAATCTAGGATATTTGACGTGTCGAACCATGACAGAGGCATATGAGGAGTGAGTACCCAGCTTACCGATCCATAAACTGTCATGATTTCGTTGTACCTTTTGTAGTAGGCAGGGTCCCAGCCATTTTTTGTGTTGCCTTGTGTGATCATTTGATAAACGCTTTATCCGGATGCCCGGTTTAATTGATGCTAATTAGACATTGTTAACATTTAATTTGGCTTTATCTCTCGCCGTTTATTCGGATTAAGAGCGTTTAAACTGCATGAATGCGATTGTACTTGGGTATTATACATGGGTAGCAGATCGAATCAATGAGAGAGCCGAATTCATTCATACACGATTCGACCTAGACTTGTCGTAAAAGATATTTTCCGATTCTAAACACTCTAATTATGTTTGTATTCAAATCAACAACAAGCAGTATTTGAAATAAATTGCGAAAACATTTACTTCTGTACTTTTCGAGTTTTTTCTGTCGAATATAAATAAAAATTACGATTTTTTCACCTTGATAATGAAGGATACTTTCATGTCTTGAAAAATTACAAATTATTTCACAGATATATACATTTTGTCGTAGATTTAATTGCAGATATATTCCTAAATTCCGTATTCTTTCAAATTTTACTTTCCATACCTTATTTTTGCAAATACAGGTGCACAATTTCCGACACAATGACCAAATTTATATTCGTCAAGAGTGTCTTATATATTCCTGAAACCTTTTAAAACGTTGAGAAAATCAAATAATACACAAATTAATCTTGTGATGTCATATTTATCCAAATAATATGTTAAATGTACCGCTTCTCAGATTTAATTGGAAACAAAATTATTACCTTTAAATGTTTTTTCCTCAGCGAAGATTTACTTGAAGAACGTACTAAAAAACCACGAATTTTCCGTGTTTTGTTTTCGCATACTAATAAATATAAAATGTATTATGCAATGTGAATTAAAATGATTACATTACTTTTGAAATTCATCACCATCTTTACAGATATAACCAGTAATTTTCATTAAATATTCCTTGAAGACCTCCGGGCACCGTTTTTAGGATTACTACGATAAAAAAATCATGCGATCGTCGTGACAGATTTGTAAAAAAAAATGTTCATTTGTTTGCAAGCAGAATAATTTCAAATATTTGTAATTTAAAATCGAAATTAGTTGTTCGTAGTAGTTTTTTCAGACCACTCGCGTAGAAATGCAGATTTTTTTTTTTTTTTTAAATAAGTTATATTTTAGTAGAAATAGTTCTAATATGTAAGAATTTGAAATGCGGGATCCACTAACTATCGACAGTAAGTGCAGTGGGTAATCGGTTAACGAACATAATCTGCTCCAAGACTATGTTCGCTATCCGAATTGTTCGTTAACCTATCATCGATTTACCATAGATTTTTATGGAAATTTGATTAATTCGTTCTGGAGACCCTAAAAATTAAATTTAAAAATTAATGTATGTATAATTTCTTAGTAAGTTTATTTATTACAAAAATAATACATATGGTCCTGCATATTAATCAGTCCTTTTTCTTTTTTGTATATGGGGCGATAAAGAACATCTCCAATGTCGATTGCTTTTCTCTCTTCAGGATTCTCCGAAAGTGATTAATAGCATTGTCGTTGTAGAGATCCCCAACCCTATTGAAATCAGCTTGGTTTGGGTGCCATTCTAAGACCGTTGCTCTGACATCCTCCCACTTCTTCAAAAGAT
>JAPMAE010005091.1:1090-12495 GCA_036584705.1 Rhyacophila sp. 25_7
GAGCTTTCATATTATTAAAAGACCCATCTAAAATTACTACTCTAACGTTGAAGCCGTACACATTCCCACATTATCAACTTCCAAATTAGTTGCATATTAAAAGGTAAATACAGCATTCCGGCCCTGAGTGTTCTGCGCTTGGAAATTCACCCCTCGAAAATTTCTATCAGCTTAAGTTTCATAAGGAAGACGTGAGCACTTTTCAATCAGATATGAATCTTAGACCCGTTTAGGATCGTTTCAAACACCTTTGCTTGAACCATGAAGAATATTTAACTAACCATCATTTGTGTGCCTTTGTGAACATAATCGAGATTGTACGTAACCTATTCATTTAGTCAAAATACTAATTATATTCGATATTACCAGTATAATGATTCTACTATTTAAGTAAATTAGATTCATAAAACAATTATATATATATATAAGCATACGATTATTTATACACATATTATCATATCGACCTTGTTTAGGTAAAAGGGCGTAACCTTCAGTTTTTTGAAAAGTGATTTTATTTGAGAATCACAATATACACAACTAAGTACACGTTCTATCAGAAGGAATTAAGCCAAAAATTCCGAATTATCAAAATTAAACTTAAAATTTTGAAAAAAAAGCAATCTACTAAGTTTGTATACAAAGAAAGAAAGCATTAAACGTCAATTTTAATAATTGTTCTTCGATAACTTTCTTAATTATGAGATCAGAAAAGTGAAACACAAATTTATTGGTCATCATGCATTTCAAGTTTGATGTTAATGTGACTTTGACTAAAAATCATTGAAAGACGTTTTTTGTGCCTCCTGTAAGTTTTTTTGGTGACAATTACTCCCTTTTACCTAAACGCTGTCGATATTATTATAAATAACTTATTGCTTTTAAGCGCGTGGTCAAATAATTGCTTTTATGCAGGGGTGAGTTCGGTAGTATAGTTCAGGCCTAACAAAGTCATACAGAGCCCGAAAGGCATATTGAAGAAGGAACTCTATACTTTTACATAAAATTCTCATATCGATCTTCCAGTTCATTGCCCAGACTAATCCGAAAAAATGAAATCAGAGTTAAACTTGCATTTATATGTAAAATGTTGCACTCTTCTATTTCAGTATTCAGATTATTCTAATAAGCCACAAAAAAAAAGATAATGCCTATTAACTAGTCTAAAATTAATTGATATTTGAATATTTTCTGGTTCATTACTAAGATATTTCTAAATGTCTTACTAATAAATATGACACGTTGCATCTGGCATTGTTTTTGTATGACTAATTAGTCATCATCTGCCAATAATATTTGATTAATGGTGACCATTAAAATATTGTTTTTGTCAATATATCAAAAATGGTTATTTGGAGATGTCTCACTAATGAACTGGACAGCCGATATAATACTTTTTAATATATAAATTTACAGTCTACCCTATTTTTTGTATACTCTTAAATATCTTCTATACATAACTATTGATTTTTTCTTATTTACTTTCGGCTACCTATTCTTGGTCCAATACTTCAAAAAATAATGTCACTTAATCAGCATATATAGGTTGCTCACCACTGGCGTAAAGAACCTTGCGTCATTTTTAAAAATATTATTATATATTAAAAACTTTAACTACGTAGTTGAATGTAAAATTGTATGCAATGCACAATATTTATAAAACACATATCGTTTATAGCAAAGTAAAGATTGACTGAAAGTGAGTTCCACTTGGTAGATGATTAAAAATAATAATAATTAGTACTGCTTCTTACAAAATCATACATTATGTTAAAGAGAAAAATGTGCTCGTGAGAAGTGTGGAAGATAATCGTTCATAAATAAGTTATAAAGAATAGTAAAGCAGTATGTGTTAAACATTGATATTGTTACCATTGTTAAACAATAAAAACATCTATGTTTCCTTTATTCAATAAAAAAAAAGTATTTTACGAGAAATTTTAAAAGGTAACGAAATCTTATCTTTAATAATACGTATAAACAATCTACAGATAATAATTATTTAATATGAAAATTTTATTTGTTATGCGTTTTAACTAGAATTAAGCAAGTTGCTTGAATGAATTTTTCAAAGCTGGATAGTTTTTTTTAAATACGCTTGCACAATGTGGTGGAAGTTTTTTTATTGATCTAGCTTTTTATTTTGAATTTTATTAAATTTATGCAATACTATTGTTCTTTAATATTAATTCAATGTATAAATAATATTAATGAGTATTTTATTGCTTGGTGCTTGACGTACATATACGTCTATATTTCTTCAAAACGAATTTTGAGAAAACTTATATGCGCGTCTTTACTCCTGACAGGTTAATATATATATAAAAAAATACTCAAATTTCATAGGTCTAATATACTTTATCTGAATAAAATAACATTTTTTTTCTGGAAGCAAACAAAATATGTAGAACGCATTAGAAAATGTCTGCTGTCCACACAAAAAAAAATGATGACATTTCGAGTTATGGTAGTTTTTCCTAACACACAACAATCACGCAAAGAAACTGTTTGTAAAATTAGTCGCGCTTCGTTTTTGAGTGAAGTATATGAATACTCGTGAGTAAAACGTGGAGGCGCTCAAACTTAACGTCCGTTTCCTGTAGCCATATTTAAAAATAAGTGATAATTAAGCTTGGAAATAATAGAAGACAGTAAAAACGTATTGTGGTAAGAGCATCTTGAGACAAATTGACATATAAAAATCATTAATACAGTTTAAACATTTTAATACATATATTTTTACACGTTATTTAAATTGTCATGTAAGTTATTTTTGAAAAAGGTAAGGGGTTTTAAGTATTATAAAATATGATAAATTTACAGTCTAAAATCATTTTATTAAATTTCCAGTACAAAACAAAATATTTAATGTTTTTATCAATTTCACGTAGAAATTAATTAAAAATGCTAGAAAAATTCTGTATTAATGCACTTGCAACAAAGATTTTGGTAGTTTTTCAAGAACAGTCTTTATGTTTGGACGCTGGTTGAGACTCACGTTAATTATGTCATAATATATCCGCAACGTCATAAAAAACGTGATTATTAAAATATAAGAGTATAAAATGATTAGTTATATAATATAGCTTCAAAAAGCTTACCGTAAATTAAAATCCTGTGTATTTAAACAATTTTTCCTTTATCAAGTTATATAAATAAAATCTGTTCATACGTTCTAGCAAAATAATTAATATACTAAGAGAATATATTACATAACGATTGATTTATAACATATGTAGATAATATAGGTATTTAACTATGCTATATACAATATGGTACGTAAGAAATATGGATAGCTTACAAAGCTTTGGAAAAGCTTAAAATATCAAGTTCCGTATTTGTATCTATCTATTTAGAATCCCTTATCAATGGGTATAACTTTAGATTTATGTAAAAGTTAAAGCAATCTCCAATTTTATAACTGGTATATTTACGTAAACAATTGAAATTGATTTAAGTGTAATAGTTTTTCAACATCTAAAGTTAGAATAAATTGTTCTCTAATCAAGTTTCGTTTTTTTTTAATAATCTTATATGTTTGTCATATTATTATTGTTTTGAAAATTTCATATTTACTATTTGACATTTATTTGGTGTATACTAAAGTAGTGAATGAAAAGCTTCAGGTTCGTTTCCCAGCATGGTAATATATCACAATCTATAAACGGCACCAGGTTGTAAAGCGGACCTTTTTAGAAGGAGTAGCGCCATAAAAAGCTTGTCATTTGGACCACTGACTTTACTTATAATAAAGAGACAATGCTAACGTTCTTCGAATATTAAAATATAAATGCATACAAGAGGCATGGCATGTTATTAATGTTTTCTGTCACTATGAAAAAGCTGTCTTGTAGAAAAAAAGAGTGTTTAAATTCTTTTAAAAAATAATATTATATATCAAAATATGTTTGTTATTTGTAGACTATATTAAAAATAGACATTACTACAAAATATATAAGATAATTAAAAAAAAACATTAAACACTTATTTTCTTCATTAAAGTGTTAATAAGCTTGGGGTCCGGTATAAGGCGCAGGCAGTATGCTACAGTATGGCATTTCGAATGAAGCGAGAAAATAATCTAAATCAAGCTTCTATTTTTTGGTTCTAAAACGATAACAATATATTGAATACAGCTTCCAAATGATAATCGTGTTTAAAAATAACTGCAGAAATGATATACGAGAACCTAGTAATGAAATGCAAAATTTATGATTGTATAATTTGCCATATTGCAAGGTCATACATTTGTAGCTGAATTATTGTATATTGTACTATACTTTGAGCTAGATTGTATTTATGTTGGGTATTTTTTTAGATAATCTGGATAATAAGCAGAATGTTTACTCTAAATATTTAAATTTTATATCTGCTATAATGGTATCAAAAACACTAGTGATTTCTAAAATATTTTTTTAAATACGTCTTTCATTATAAACACATATTTTAGTATGGTTTTGTAGCAAACGATTTACAATGAAGTATTTTGTATAGAATATATATAGGGTCATATACTCATAGAAACTAATAGTGCTTTCAACTTCTTGAAATAAGTAAGTACTTAATTGAAATTGAATCATTACTTCTTAAGAGGGCTTGCGGCAAATTGTGTTGAGCTTCCGCAAGCATATTATAACGTTTGAATAATGTATTTGATATTGTCGACAAGAGGCGCTTCCGTGCAAGGTTTCATTTGCATTTTGAAATTCTACTATCGCATTGCGAGGTGTTGTGCAATTATTTCTATATTATACTCATTATTTTGACGCTATATCGGCAACAAAAATTACACTTGTAACACGTTTACCGTTTCCGCATTTAAATACGCGGCAATAAACAATATGAATGATACGTAACATACTTCTATATGGAATATATGCGAAACATTTCACATAATTTAGACTGTGAATGGTTCATAAAAATAACGATAAATTCTTATTAAAAAGGGAATTTATTCATAAATTATACCGTAATTAATAATTTATCAATGTCCAAAATTGACAAAATGAATTAGCGAAAACACAGAGAAAAATAATCATGTATTTTTGGCAATGTGTTTGTTTTTGCATTTTTGCTTAACCTGACCGAAAGTATGGACGCGCACATGCGTCTGCTCAAAATTTACTTTGAAGAAGTATAGACATATATGTACGTCAAGTAGCAAGCAATAAACTACTCGTATATATTATTTATGCATCAAATAAATAATATACAATAGTATTTCTTACATTTAGAAAAATTCAAAAAAAAGAATGCTAGATTAATTTAAAAAACTTTTACACAAATGTGCAACCATAATTAACAAAACTCACTCCTGGAGACGTTAAATAATATCATTCACTTTAGCTGGAGCGTAGAAATATTACATGTAGCCTCCATGAGACTTGCTAGCCTTTTTTCATCTTACCAAGTTATGCTGGCATCCCAAATTTTGAATTTCATTCGATGTATGCAATAGTGTTTATTTGGTGCATAAATAATATATACGAATATTTAATTGCTTAGTGCTTGACGTGCATATACGTATATACTTCTTCAAAGTAAATTTTAAGCAGACGCATGTGTGTGTGTCTATACTCCCAGACAGGTTAAGTAAAAATCTAAATTAAAATCTATTGAAAAAAAAAAATTTGCTCTATGTTTTGCAAACATTTGCACTCTCACTCTCAAATTATATGTATATATTACATATAAATTAACTAAACATGATGTATATGCACTCAAGAGATATATTTGGTACATGTGCGTACATATATATACAATTTAGTCAATGATCAAGGGAATATTATTTAATTGACATGTTAGGTATTTTATACGCATATGTTCATTAGGGGATTGTTGAATAATTAGCTAAATTAATTATTGGTTGTTTACTGAGATGGCAATATGGTTGTATTTGTAGCTTAAAAGCATACGGATGCAGGTTCAAAAATTTCATTATATGACAAATAATATTAAATTTAGTAGACATGTTTAATATTGGAAAACAAATGAAAATCACCAATGAGTCAGAAATTTTAAGTATCTACAACTAACTTGAATGAAAAATAAAAATGTCTTTTAAACATTAATATATAAGAGAGTTATCCAAAAAATACTTTTCTTGTGGTTATTAAACAAAAACCAATCGTATTTAAACATTTTTATCGCATTTTCAATTAAAAACATTAAACTATTTTTACACGTACTTTTTACCATTGTTTAGGCATTTCTCATAGCGGAGCATAAGTTTGTGTATCCTTCTGTCATAGAATGTTCCAGCTTGTGATGTAAACCACATAGTAACAGCATTATTTATCTGGGTGGCCTGCGAAACGCTTGAATAAAAAAAAATCAATAGACTGGAGACACATTTCATGGCCAACAAAGACAACCCAAACAAACCCTTACCATGTTCATTCATGACAATATCCGCCCACATGCATGTGATAAACGTATTTATATGGACTTCGGCCAAGTGCAGTTTAACTATGCAACTTGTAGTCCAGATTTAACATCAAATGATTTCCAATTGTTTCTCGGCCTAAAATAATTTCTTGTTAGTCAGTACTACTACAACGATAAGGTGAAAGATGCTCATACTACGTGGTTTGTGTTACAGGCGGGAACGTTATATGACAAGGACATACTAAAACTTGTGCCTCGCTATGACAAATACCTAAAAAATAGTGAAAATTCATTGGAAAATTTGTTTGAGGCTTATACTTGACAATGCAATAAAAAATTGTGTTTGTAAAAAACCTGTGAAAGTGATAAAATATAATAAACTATTTGAAAAGTATTGATAGCTAATTAGATATTTATTAGTCATATAGTACGTTATTTTCTTTATCCATTTCTGGTAAAGTATCTAAAACAGTGTCTGATTTAGTCATATTTAAGTATTTCTCATGATATATGGATGGTATGTTTCTTAATACAATTTTGGTTAGTATTTTAGTATTTGACTATTCAACTGTGATTCATAAAGATATTCTGAAGATATTATTGTAAACGAAGGACAAGTTATTTCCTTTAAAGTTACCAGTTTTCCTTATACTTGAGTATATAAACTCAAATCAGTATTTATTATCTTTATCGTCTTATATTGCAAATCATCTTTGTAGTTTTCTTGATAGCATATCTGAATTACACGGCTTCGTATTCAAATTTTGTAACTAGAAAAAATGCAGAGATTTTTTCATGTATATCACCTAAAATCAGCTGTCACAAGGCAAAACTTTATCAAATGACAGACTTATATTTTGAATAATGTCATTAGAGTACATCCATAGTACCACGATACTTATCATGTCTCGAACGAAGCCAGATACTATGACTCAAAAGCTATTTTATCATGAATTTCAACAAAATTTCTAATATTTTAATAAATTAATAATTATCCACCTATAATAATATAAAACCAACCAAAAATTTATTCAACACCTTACACTGACAGATTACACTGGAAAAAGTTCCCTCGTTAAATTAGTGGATAGTGTACGTACGCCTAGCAAGCGGGGGGTTTCGAATTAAAGTCCCGTAGTCGGTCGCAAATTTTTTCAAATAATAATTCATTTGCATATTTTAGCCAGAAAATGAACCCGAAATAGTTGAGCTAATAATTAACAGCCTATAATATCTCAGTCGCTTGCGTAGGTAAGTAGATAGTGGTATCCGAATCATGAGCCGAGTGTCACGGGTTCGAGGCCCGTGCTGGCCGCAACTTTTACAAATGTTTATTCATTTGTATTGTAGCCAAGACATGCACCCAAAACGGTTGAGCTAATAATTGACGGTTATTACTCGGCACTATAACATGGAGTAAATTTGTTTAGCTAGTAGATGACAATTATTTCTCGTAAAAATAGCTTTCAAAGTTAACTCCATATTGTGCATATCTATATGCTCTGTTTTGGTGCAGATATGATAAAGTGGTATTCATTTATCACTGCGGTTCAGTCTATGTATTTGTTAAGTCGTACATGAACAGTATGTATGTGTGCGTGTTGAGAAGTAGAGGAAAGCACAAAACTAATTTTAACTAATATACTAACAAACAAATTAAAACTGCATATAGATGACCACACACATACATAGACAGAACCGCACAGATAAATAGATTACACTATAAAAATAAAAACATATTAAAAGCTTGTATTACTGTTTAATAAATGTGAATTAGTAAATTTATTTTGAAAATATTTTTTTTAAAAGCAAAGGTATTTATAAAAAACTTTCTGCAATAAAATTATTATTGTGATTGGAACTCTTGTAAATTATATCATATTACTACTTACCTCTAACAGCCTTTTAGAGGGGGAGAAAAAGTCGTATTGTAGGCAAATTTGTCGCTGAATGCAAACGATCTGCCCCCGAATAGTAATAAAAAAATGCTTTATAATAGGCTCGGCGTCTTTTCCATTTTCGTTTTAGTAACCTGTTGTAGGCTGGAGAAGGGCGCGAGCCAAGAAAGGGGGCGCTAATGGCCAGCGTTACATTATTACAGCCACCTAATTTTCCTTTTATTGTACTTAACAAACTCGTAAAAAATATGACGCGACTTCGGCACCTTCGCGCGAAGAAAGGGCCGCATTGAAAAACGTATGGAAAACAACACGCTCGAGGTTGGGCGGATCATTATTTATGTAAAGTTTGAGAACAAAGATATTTTTTGCCGTATCATGACTCTGTATTTTTGGTTGAATGTAAAACTGAATTTATTTATTAAAATTCAGAGCTTTTAGAATGCTCTCGTATTAATTTAGCGAACGTCTAAATTAGTTGGTTAGTAGAATAGATAATTTCACAGCCTTTCCCGAATTTGTGTCAACTTTTCTAGAGCAGCTTTTTATGGGCTTGGACATCCTGAGTGTTTAAATACTCAGCATACTATATCCACAGAGCACTACTAAAAATAGTAGCAAATTGTATTTTACGAAGAGTTTAAAGTTAAAAAACGCTATCTCCAAAAGTGAAACTTTACAGGAGAGCCAAAAAAGGTTATTTTTATTTTTTTGGAATTCAAAAAAGTTTTTTTAAAACCTATTGTTCAAGTGTTATAATTTGTTATTGATTGATTTTTTTATAACAAGAACGCTAATAGATTATACAGTCATTTTATATTAAACAAAAGCAACTTTATGTAATTAACGTTAAATTTAACAGACGATTTAAGAAAAAAACTAGGAAAGATTGACGTACCGTTGTTTGACAGTTATGTAGCCAAAAACATAAAATAACATTATCACAAATAACAAAAAAAACGCATTTTTGTAGATCAAATTGTTTGACTTTAAACCCTTGAATTGTGAATGTATCTTTTGCATTAATGTCTTGTGTGGTTCTACTATAGAAAACTCTTAAACAAAACGAAGTAAAAAAAAATCTTGTTACGACAGACATGCAGCTATACAAAATCATAGCGTTGCATACTGATTGATATATGATTATAATAAAAGCTCACTTCACAGTTTTTTGATACCATGATTCGTTACAATAAAGCAGCGCAATCAGTATTGAGGTACCCGTTATTCGAGCAATGTGCTGGCAAATATATTTAAAAAAATATGGATATAATCCAATTATAAAGTTCTAACAAATGACGTAAAAAAATGCTCTAATTCTGAATAGATAGCGCATCTGACTATAAGATGAGGGTTGCGGGCTTAAGTCCTGTAGCAAAAATTGCACAGGTTTTTTCATGTTCATTTGAAACCAGGACATGGATTTAATAAATTCTAGTAATAACTAACAATTATTACTCGTAAAAACCTTTTAATTAAATTTTTATATTGTGAAGATCCATTATCTTCTGTTTCGAGTGGATATGATTAAAAGAAAAATATTAAATTAAAGCACACTACTAAAAAACAAAATCTATTCTTTTCATTCTCTTTTTATAATTTTCCCATAGTTTTACTCATCGACGGATCACAAAATTTTGCTCAATGCGTTTATTTTATTAAATTATATTACTAAAGTATACAAAAAACTATTTTTTCCAAAAGTAAACTTACAATACTATTTAAAATATACTTACAAGAAATATAGGAAATAAATAAAGACAAATGACATAAACCAAACTAAAACGTATATTACAGAAAGATTATTTGAATCGTTTGTTATATTATTGAATACATAATAATAAAAGAGAGATATGTTTTTTTTTTTTTTCATATTTTTGTGGTATATCTATGAGTATTATACAGCTAATTAGATAATTTCAATGGCATAAATACAATTTCCATTTAGTTTGCGGCGTTTAAGTACACACTTTGCGCTTTGATTGAAATAAAACCCAGGTGACATTTTTTCATTGAAACCAGCTTGACAAAGTGGCCTACATAAAAAAGTCAACTTTCCATAATAGGTACCGCCCTTGTGCTCCTGATGATTTATTCTTTACCGCCCCTTACAAATTGCCTCAAATCTATCAGGCATCGTGATTTTAAGGTAAGACGAAATATTTTACAACTCTCTCCTTAAGAGCAAAATAAAAAATAACATTGATAGAAATGCGTAACTTGGTTTAGTTGGTTCAAAACTTTTCACATTTTTGTTAAATTACAAAAGCACTAAATAATTGTTTTGTTTTCTGCAAGTATACCATGTATACATATATATTTTTTTAAATTATCAGATCAGGAAAATAAAACATCAATTTATTGGTCATCATGCACTTTAAGTTTGTGTTAATGTAGGTCGTGTAACATTTGTTCTGTAAGGGTGCCTAAACATGGTCGATATATTTTTTTTGTGTAAGTAATATTATATTTGCACTATTAGCTGATGTGTGTTATTTTTATTATTATAGCATTGATCGAGTATATATGTAGTTAAAAATAAAACTAATCATGGGTGGGCTGCTATTGATTTAACAACGGGCTCGCTTAGTTATAGTTATTTGCGATGTTCCAATGTTATTTTTTTACATTTTATTTTATTTTTTAATCATTTTTTTATACTTGCATCGTTCACAGAAAATGAAACAACATTAGATTGAAACCAAAATTCGACTAACTAAATAATTCATTTTATTTAATTATTCTTTTCTACATGTATTGGACATCATAAATTACTAGTTCAATAGATGTTCATCATGTAACCACTTGACTTGAAAAAGATAGTTCGTATTTTATATTAAAAATGGTACCATTCACCAAATATATTATAATATAAAATCAAATGGTGGAGGTAGGTTGGAAAAAACTCTTCGTATCTAAGGTTCGAAAAAACTCGGACGAGTTTTTCGTTAAATAAGAAAAGAATAGAAATTCTTGAAAAGAATGAAAATAGTATGAAAAAAATGAAAATACTAGAAATGATCAAAACCGCACCCTATCACAATGTAATCTGTAGAGAGTAAACGTATTACGAAGCAAGATTTCTTTGCCAAAATAATAAATATAATTTAAATGAGTAATATA
>JAPMAE010005093.1:2283-13501 GCA_036584705.1 Rhyacophila sp. 25_7
TTAAAAGAATAGTGTGTATGTGTGGTCAAATAGTACAAACCCGTACTTTTAAAGCAATGACATTAGTATTATAAAAACAACCCAATAATAAAAACCAACGTAATGTAGAGCGTTTAATTAAATAATATATGAGTTTATACGTGAGAAATTGATAGTTCAATACAGAACGAAAATGACAATAGTTCAAGATAAAACGGGCATCATCAAACTGTCAATTCGCTAAACCACGCATGTATTTTACGGTCCATAAATTTTAGACTATAGTGCATGCGGATCACGTGTTGAATTATTCGAATAATCATGTATATGTTAATAATCTATTATAAGATAACACTATGCTATTAAAATGTTGATATGAAGCTATGCATGAAAAACGATTTTTGGTTTTAATAACAAAGTAATAAAATAACATATTTTTACATAAACCATGTACCCATTTAATATAATTTAAATATATATATACACTCTTTAATTTCTAATCTTCAACATGAATACTGAAATGTAAAATAATCTGCATGATATTTAACAACCATCTGCTTACAATCCACTGGACGATATAATAAAAATTAACCTTTGTGCGGTAGAAACACAATACAATGGATTCATAAAATTACACGCCAAAAACCTTAAACAAACATACATATCCAACATTAAACAAAACAAACTATTAGTCGCCTTCGTATATACCACTGGTTCCCAAAGTGATCTATATAGACCCCTGGGGTTCGATTTCGACTTGCTGTGAGTTCATGTCAGTGAGAAAAAATTTTGGGTTCCACAAGATTCAAAGAAAGTACACATAAGTGATCCCTAATTCGAATCTCGTGGACCCCCAAAATTCACTATTTGGCAGGTTGGGGATATAGAGGACAAAAAATCGGCAAGTGATCTACGGGACAAAAAGTTTGGGAACCTCTAGTATAGACTGTCTGATTGTGAGTCTGCAAGCTAGAGATTCAATCCCGTAGCTGGTCACATTGTTTGTTCGTTTATATTTTCAGCCAGAACATGAACCCAAATAGTTGAGTTTATATTTAACAATCATTAATCATAAAACCAGGGTTGTAAACTCGGCTTAAAATTTGCTGACTCCGATTCTGACTGCGATTTTATCATATTCTCCAACTCCGATTCCGACTTGGATTTTTATTTTATTTTGTAATTTTCTATGTCCGCCTAATTTATTAATATTGACTTATTGATAATAATATAGGTATTAGAGAGAGAGTACATTCGTACACAAACAAATCAATTTAACAAAAAAAATATTAATTATATGCAACAAGCAATATCTCTACACAAAAAAATAATTAGATTTAAAATATATATATAAAAAATAAAATCAAACGTTTAAAATAATTGAACGAATTACATTAATAAAAAACACTTTGAATACTGCTTCCGAGAAAACGTCCAAAAACATAATTTATACATTCATTGATATTTGACACATGTCGTAATGTTATTCATTAAATAAAATTTAAAAAAACTCGGTGTTGGTCGATTTTTTCCGACTCCGACTCCACTTAAAAAGTCACGACTTCGCCTACTCCGACTCCGACTCCACAGTCCTGTATAAAACACAACTGTTAAGAATTTTTTCACACTACAAAAGTATAATATATTCCGTTTCAGGCGACTATGGAGTATAATAATTATATAACTGAACGATCTACCTTCAATGACTATATCAGTTTAAGTATTTTTTGACGCTTACGTATTATCATAAAACTTTGTACAATTTCAATCATTAACATTGATTTTTTTCTTTATAATAGTTTGAATGATGTTTATTACATGTTTAGTTATTTATATAAGCTTTAGTGCCAATAAAAACTGAATATCCAATACCGTACATATTGTTGAGAATCTATAAAAACAAATACTTTATTTTCTTATGACCCTCGTTTTATTTTTCTTTGCTAATGTATACAGGACGATGCTTTTAAATGATTATTCGTCTGATTAAAAAGCTTAGTATTTTTTCATTTCGTTGGATTTCGTAGTGGAATAATAGCTTGACAACTTTTCTGAAAGTTTACGATTCGGCGTGTGGGAATACCAAATCGACCAGAACACATTCAATCCATCCGGCGCATCAAAACAATACAGGACGCTTAATATTTGATTATTATTATAAAACAATACTAATTATTAATCAATCAAACACGTTTTTCTAACGATTTATTTAGCATTTATTTGCAATTCACATATTTTATGTCTTATTTTTACTACCTTTCAAAACTACAATTTTAAAATCAATATTATTAAAAAGTATGTACATTTGTATGCATATTTTACGCGAATTTTTTATTTAATAATTACAAACTTTTATGATTTTTTTTTCAACTTATTTGTGATTTAAGTTTTATTCCGTTGGTCTAGTTATACTTTTTTATATAAAATTTTAAATTATTCAAGTTGAAATTTTTATTATAAATAATTACGTGATAATTCTAAACATACATACATATATTATTTAAATACTACTCGTATAATGCATTTAATTGAAAATGAATATTTTTATTTAAGTTTAATTTATTTATTTGGTAGTTTATTTGTGTTATAATTTTATTAATATTCATAACAACGCAACAAATACCTTACAATTTATAAAATAATAGGAAATTTAAATATAATTATATCTATAATTTTTATTCATCACTAGTAAAAATCATTTGTATTGAATAAAAAATATGTTTAAAATTAGTGAAGTCAGTTTTTTTTAATTTTAAACATATCTGCTCCGAAACAGTTTTTCTGTGGCTTGTAATAATTGTCTGTTAGAATTTTAACCAATATAGTCTACGTCCTGGTTCCAATTGCACATGGAAAAACCTTTTCATTTTTTTCCCTTCACTGGATTAGAGTCTGTGACTTTCGGCTTGTAAATCAAATGCGCTATCTACTCACCTATAAAAGCATACAAAATAGATGTTACTCATGCATAATCGTGTATTTTTTTTTTCATTTCAGATCATTCAATATATCAAATTAAATTGTATTACAGCTTCAATTATTATACTTTTGTATTAACGATATTTTTATTATATTTGTATTTTACCCATTGCCGAAATGTAATTGTTTATGTTTTTTTTTTTAGCTGAACCGAAATATTCTCTGAAGTCTATCGGAACGCCAATATTTTTTTTAATACTCATTCACTACGCTTAAATATAGTGGTATTCATTTATGTATGCGGTTCTGTCTATGTATGTGTGTGCTCATCTATAAGCACTCTTAATTTGTTTGTTAGTATATTAGTTACAATTAGTTTTGTGCTTGCCTGTAATTCTCAACACGCAAACATACGAGTACTGTGCATGTACAACTTAACAAATACATAGACAGAACCGCACAGATAAATGAATACCACTACAGTATATTATTGTATAATAGTCGAAAGAGCAGAATGTTTCAATTTATTCGTACTAATATGTGAAAACTAAAACATCCTCTAAATGTTCCCAATAAATTTAATGTGTTCTATCGATGGGCCGTTCGGTTAATTTCCCTTGTGAAAATGGTCTCAAGATAAAATTTCATATAATGTTTGGCGGTCGTTACATAACCGTCAGTCACTTTATGCATAAAAACTATTATCCAACTCAAATAATCGGTATTTTCGTCAAAGTAAATTTACTCTTGATAGCCATTGCAACATAATATTTTATGCTTGCTTTATGCTGATAGAAAAATTTCAATATATAAATTGTTTATTTTTTATGAAGGAAATGTTTATTTGTAATTAATTATATAAATAATATCCTAAACTGTATAAAAATATCATAAAATAACAAATATTATCGTAGTGGTAATATTTTGATCAAACATATCATTATTATTACGTAAAAATCTACAAAATATTTTTATATAGTGTTTTTCAATTAGAACCATATGTTTTTAAGATGAAATAAAATATAAACTGTCTTAGATTTGAATTGTTTTATTTAGTTATAATTAATGACTATTCACCGTGGTTAAATCCATTTGGACAAAGTTTGGTGATTATCAAAAAAATTATAAAAATAAACGTTCTTTAACATTATTTGTCCATCGTTGTGAAATTTGAAAAGAATTTTACTATTTACGATACTAAACTACCGATAAGACATTGAAATGTAAGACGTGATGAGAATACTTCTACTCTAAGAGCTAGTATTAGAGAACATACAAATGTATAAACAATTCTGTAACCCACCACTACCCGCCATGTCTTCACACCCGTATAACATGAAGCGACAAATGTAAAATCGTAAGAAAGTTCTGAAACTGTCATAAAAAAGACTTTCCATATACTTTGATGAAAGAACACTAGATTGAGTAAAAGATCCTTTGTGTTATAATATTTTATAAGGTGCTTAATAGACCTTCAGCTTACCAGCCAAAAGGTGTCGCAGTCATGGCGCCGTGAAATTCGCTGTGAAAACCTAACAAAAGCACCCAAGTAATGTGAAGTCTTGAAGGACTTACCACTGACCCGCCAGTACTCACAACCGCGATTATGCGTAGTCGCATGCCTGACCCTTCACGAAAGCAATGTTTTTTTTTTATTTCCCACATTTTGATTTTAAAACTGCTCGTAGCGGAGTCGCACGGGACGGTATCACAATACACAGTATGCTAAAAAAAAATATATAGAGATGATAATGAGAGAATTCATCTCGTACGGAGTTGTTCACTAGTATCCGCTCTCACACGGGTTCTATAGGGCACGCGGACGTTGTATCCACCGAGGCCAACTTTAACTGCTACAGTCAGTTTGCGGCATTTTACGGGGAGCAATTTTGCGCAGACTCCCAAAATGACTCGTCGATCACAAACCTGGGTAGCCGGGGGGCACTACGAGGTACAAAGGGTACTTCATGCTGCCAGGGACTGAATAACGAGGCAGACTGTTACTCATACTCGCCTAAGTAAAGACAGATAAAGCGTCAGTAGATGTACTCGTAGTTATACATATCAAAGTGAGGCATTGTAAATTTAGAAGAAGTTTTTTAAAATTGTTCCAAGCCTGCATCTCTGATACCATATGCTATCAATTTTACCAACGATGCCCATAAGATGGAGCCATCTCCAATTATCTTTAGGTCTCCATTAATACCAGCCAGCCAAGAGATCCGAACTAAATCTATCTTGGCTTTGTTCATAGCTATCGATTTGTATACTTGAAAGAAGAACTAATCATCTACCAGTATTATTAAAAGCTGACTGTTTCGAAAATATTATCTTTAATATTGTCCATTCTAAAACTTAATTCTAAATTAAAGGTAAGTTTTTATAACTACTTTGATGTAAACAATACATTGACTCTCGCAACACAATCAACGTTCCCTCTAAGGCGTGCGCGTGTGCGGTCGCACATCTGTTAAATTTTTTCCGTACACATGTTTCCATCTTTTGTACACATCTCAAAAAACGAACTTTGTTACCATATTTTTTGCGCAATTATAGATTTTATGATGAATTATCTGGTTCTTTTCTTTAAGGTGTGTGTGAAACATGGAAACAATATATACTTACTCGTATTATGTTACGTATTTTGAATGAAGACTTTATGAATTTATGTAATTTAAACTTTTGTGGTACATTATGTTGGCTACTTTATTTTATCTATGCATGTTTGCGTACTCGCCTTTTTTCTTGCACATAAGAGTATGGTAATAAAACACACAATGAAAAAATTAGGGGAAACATTGAACACAATACTATTGAATACTTCTAACAGTCAAAAGTGGTACAACACAGTAAAATATTTTTTGACAAATTTTGAAGTTAAATATGGAAATATTTAAAAAATTAAAGATGATCAAAGTTATAGTATACATACTCTAAATGAGTGAATATTGCCTTTGTCGAAATTTTGCCGGTGAGAAGTTAAATTTGAAGGGTTAATATTCGATTGAAAAAAAAAACAAATGCAGTATACAGTATACAGTTCACTGTTTTTTTTTCATTTGTATTTCATTTATGTGAATTTATAAGTATTATATGCATAGTGTGATGTTTTATTAGAGACGTAATTGACTACCAAATTTTATTTGCAGCGATAGCTTTAACAATATTTGTTATATATAAGTTAATATTCTTTGTTTTTTTAAGTAAAAGTACTTTGAAGTGTATTGAAATAAAAAGTATTTGTCGGTATCCTAAGGACTTGCGATGAATTATTATCAAGTATTTCATATTTCGTTTAACAACGATTACTGTGAATTGGAATAGCGAGTTGTTTTTGGAAACCAATTAGTCGCGCTGTATAGAACGAGCTGAGATACATTTAGGAATATATATTATGTAGAATGAGAATTAAAACATACTTCTATTACTAAAAATATACTTCTACCGAAATTGAAAGTTCTGGAAAACAACCTTTAGTGAGTAATCACTATAATAAAAAAATACGTTACTTCAAGTATTATCAAATCATCATACGTTACTTTGACAACAAATTCTAATGATAGTAATACTAAATAAAGAAACTTGTAAGTTCTAAAATAATCGTAATATCCATTTAATAGTAGAAAATATTTGAAGTTTCCCTTTTAATTTTCCCTCATTACTTTTTGAAAAGTAAGTAATTTTAAATTGCGTATGAAACGTAAGCGAGGCGGCGGGAGCGGTAAGCGAGCGCAAAGTTTCGGATAGACCAAACACGGCGATAAATTACAAAACAAATACCCTAGCCGTCGCTTAATGAACCGAGGAAAACAAATGACTCTTGTTTCTTATTAAGTTGTCACATGACTTATGTATCGTATGGCTTACTTCGTTCAGTTTTTACCTCCAGAGTCCGGGCGGACATCGCGGAGACGATGCCATACATCAAGATCCGTCCCATTTGGCATACGAGCGTATAACAGATTCTGCGTTCAATAAAAACTTGCGTATTTCAGAGAATTAACGTTACGTAATGGAAAACTTTTACGAATATTTATGGTAAGATCACAATCAACATAGATATATGGATATAGTACTTTTATTATTTAACTATATTTAGAAGACAATACAAAAGTGTTTGCTGCATAGCTATAAACAAAAGAAATTGTTCTGTTGAATACAAAAACTATTTTATGGGGAATTTGGCAAACTGTTTTTTTTATTCTGAGTCTTCACTTTTATTCTAAAGCAAAGACTATTATCTTCTCTCAAACACAGTACCCGATTCAATTACCAAATAATATCCATGTCATCTCTAAGCAAGTTAATAGATAACGTATTTGTCTGCTAATCCGAGGAATGCTGGTTTGAATCCGGTATCTGTCAAATATTGCACATATTTGTTTCATGTGTCTTCACTTTTCAGAATCAAATGACATTGATTGAGCTAATAATTAACAACTCAATGTAATACATGTATATTACTGTGAAAATAAACTGTTAATGCTATTTGAGTCATATTTGTTCTATTTTTGAACGAATATGTTTAAAAACTCTAAATAATTGTTTGATACCAAACTTTTTAAATAAAAAAACGTATTTATTAATTATCTATAACTGAAAAGTGTTAACTGACGTATTTTTTATAATTTACCTTATTAATTTATCAGTGAAAAGCGTTTAAACATATTTAACAGTTATCGATTATAGTATAGCAGTTCTTCTAGAAATATCAGTAAGCAAAATTATTTATATAACTAGAAATACTACGAAATAACTTTAGACAATATAATAATGGGAAAACCTAAAAATACGTGTATTATGTTCATTAGAAATTTGCTAAACACCAAACAATTCTATAAAATTAGTATATTTTATGTGTATTCAAAAATATATCAACAATAATTAAACTATAAAAATATAAGTATCTTGATAAAAATAACTCGCCATTAAGTGTAAAGTGTAAGTCTTGCCAAATAGTTAAAATTAGTCAAAATATTAAAACATTAATAAAGTATATCTGCTATTTGTATTTTTTCTGTCAATGAGTAATGTTTATTTATATACCGTCATTATATAAAGTAATTCAAAAAATGACTGAAATCACAACACTTTTCTTTGTACCGAGTCCGTAACAAATTTTCCATTCTGTAAATCTCTGCCTTGTCTAAATCCTTTGAACCGTGAACGGCATTCATTCTAGATTTTAATTAATTATATCGATTACTTGGAAAATACGAGAAGCGTAGAATTTATTGTTCCACTTGTGTTTGCAGTCTATGAGGTAACTTTCACCCCTGTTTCTCTCTGTCGTTTTAAACACTGTTAACTTCACCATTCTGGGTAGTATATAATATATAGATGTGGACAAATCATTCAATAGTTTTTCAGATGCGTAAAGAAGTGTTTTTTTTTCAATTTAACATTTGATGTAGATAACTACTATAATTAAATCGCATAAGAGATGTTGGCTCCTATATAAACAGTAATTTTGAATAAAGAAAAATATAATAATCTCTCCATATGTCTTACAACATGTAGTATATTCTTGTATATACATATATATGAAATTCAGATATAGACACAATGAATCAAGCAATTAATTTATAACTTTTAGTTGTAAAAAATTTGTTGTAAAAAACAGTTTCTACATTATGAATATTTTTATTAGCTTACATTTAAAAAGAAAGTTTTTAAAAAAATATTTAAAAATAAAATACTACAACTTTAATTGGCATAAGAAATCTATTTACACAAATAATTAGTTGGGAAAAACACCGCGAAAATGGAACATTAAACATAAATTAACATTTATTAACATATAACATAAAAATGCATATTATTCATTAAATTATAAAAGTAAACCATTACTATTACATATATATATATTCTAACAAATCAAATTATAAATCATTGAAATTATCTTTTTTATCAATTCTAAATGCATAAAAGACATCCAGAGACTGCTGTTTACTCAATTGTTTTGCTTGTAAAATGTGTACGTTTAATCTACCGCAAATCAAACAACCTTTTTTTCACCAGGATCTACTTTTTAAAGAAATTGATATTTGGTGTTTAGTATATTAGTAAAAAGTTTAAATTTTTAAACCGATATTATTGTAGGTTTACATAAATGGAGACCGATAAAATGAAATGATTGATGTATTTCATTTGATTAAATTAAAATTTGCAAGACACGATACTTTTGTTTAAAAATTTTGAGTTCAATATCACTCCTTATTTTTTTTTTCTTCTAAAGCATTCATTTATAGTATTGAGAATTTTTATGAAAATACTTTTTAATTATTATAATAATTATAAGAATATTAAAAATTATATTCAAGAATAAATCTACATTTTCAAAATATTCAAATTGGAACTCAATCTATTAAAATTTTGATGTATTCGTAAATATCTTATTATTGTAAGTAATATTGAGCTGTTATTTTGAAACATTCAGCACATTACTTGTATCAATAAGAACATAACATTTATTAATAACATTTAGAGCTTCATTTCATATTTAGGTTATATTTAATTTCACTTTTTGATTGTTTTACTTGAGTACTTGAAAACATCTATGTTACTTATGTTTTGAAATGTTTTGTTTCAATGAACACAGTCACATAAATACAAATATACAAACCGTTCTCGGCGTATTGTAGCATTACTGTTAACAAATTATTCCGGAGCACTTTTTGAATAATTTAGATTAATAAAAGCAATGGCAGTTCAACAAAGTTTTCAGTAAAGTAAATAACATTTCACATACAATTTCAAGTAGACATTTGTTTCAAAAAACGTCGACAACTATTTTACAGCTGTATTAATTAGCAACACTTTTATCTGAGTCGAGGACAAATTTCATGATTCATTTTGATGCTTTTTTATAAAATATTCATAAATTGTCGTGCATAACTTTATTACTATTGTTACGAAGAAATATTTATTTAACTGAATTTATACATTGTATGAAATAATAATATTAAATTTGTTTTAACATTTTAAAAGAAAATAAACATTTAAATTAAGACCAATTACTTCAAAATATCTAGAAAAAATATTAACGTCCATAAACTACGTAACATTTTTTCTTACTTTTGTAACCCTCCTCCCTCCGTGTAACACCATGTAAACATTCAGCATACCCCCCCCTCCTCTCAAAAGTTACATTAACCCACATTAACCAATTAAGTTCCAGAAGCGAGTTAACCCGCACAACTTACAACGTAGTTTGCTAGACAAATTAGGGTATTCTGGATGATCTTATATATAAAAGTGCAGAGATATGATTATAATATAGGCATTAAAAACAAAGTAAGAAGCATTTAATAGACTTCTTAAAAAAGTATTTAGGTTCTATTTTTGCTTAAAAATTCACAGTTTACCGGGTTGTGACATTATGTCTGGTACAGAAAAGGTCAAATAGGAGTGCAATTTATAATCACCTGGCATCCACTTTTTGAAAGGGAAAAGTGTACGTAACAATAAAAATTAACCCACCCTCCTCCTTGTAACACCATGTAGACGTTGATGGTCACCCCTCTCTCCCCTTTAAGAGCGTTACGTGGTTTATAGACGATTTCTAATTCTTGATAGCTAATATATGCGAAAAGAATTAGATGGCCTTGGAGCTTATCAAGCAGACAGTGGCTTGGCTATATTATATATTTTGGCCCCTTACATGATTTTTAAAAACTAAGATGAAATAATTATCCATATGTTTTATTATGTACTTTTATTTACATAAAACTATATAAATGATACATTTATAAGGAAATAAATTTTACTCACTGATTTTAATATTTCTTCTTTCTCTATTAGCATTCTAACGATTAAGGTTTGCAAAATCACTAATACTCGTAAGTTCTTTAAGCTTAATTTTCGATGCACGCTCGTGTTCAATGGCTAACAACGGGAGACTGTTTAGTCTAAATTTTCCAATTGAGTTTTGTTTGTAGTCTTTTATAATTTTGAACTTATTAAAGAACCTTTACTCTACATGTCATAGATAAGTATGCCATGCATTGCTTTTAGTATGAAATGCAATGTTACTTGAAAACGGATATTGAGTGTAGACAGAGGGCTCTTTAGTCGGCGAGGGCTCTCACGCTTTGCACGAGTTCACTATGAGGCAGCTACGTCTCTGATAAGCAAACTAAAAAGTATATTTTAAGAGTTTATTTAGGTCCAAAATTATAAAAGAAAACGTATTTATAATTTTATAATACGACGTAAAACCAATAGTTCTCTACGAATATGACACTTATAATCTATATCTTATCTTATTCTTATCTATATATATAAAATTGAATGTCTGTGGCTATGATCCCTATAGTCT
>JAPMAE010005096.1:3313-13500 GCA_036584705.1 Rhyacophila sp. 25_7
TTTGAAATGAAACTTTTGTGATGAATCCATTTTAATTATGAATCGGAATATACAATCCTGCATATATGCACCAGCTACTCTTTGCATGTGTCTGCAATCAAGTAAACTTATATTGTTAAATAAATACAATTCGTCACTGTCTTCAACGATCTTCAAGGTTTCATAATTGGGTTGAGATACCTTGTCATGTATGTTACATTAGTGCAGCAGTAAATAAGTCGTCGGTTGCAGGCATTCTGGTAGTTGATGGCGTCAATGGACAGAACTAAAATACAGCATACCTTGAAACTCACATTTTTCAAACATTTAATTCCATATACATGAGAGTATTCATAGCGCTACTCTCCACATAATAGGTGCAAGATGTGTGACTGTCGTGATTTTTAACAAAGTTAAAAAATTGTCTAGTTAAAAATTATGAAGTATACCTTGTAACTTCAAACTGTCTTCTGCTGAAATCGGAAAGGTCTTATGGTATGGCATGGTGACAATGTGAACGAGTTTGTAGAGCAATTAAACAAGATTTTTTATATTCTGAGTGCATATACTTTTTTTTACAAATTTTATTTTACTCATATGCTGACCGTTCGTTTCTTTAAAATGTTCTCTATTTCAATTCAGGAATTTCTCGGAGACTATCCAGTAATAACATGGGGTCCAGTAGTCGAAGAAGACTTTGGACAAGAAAGATTTTTGACAGATGACCCAGAAAAACTTATAAGAGAGACTGATCTTTCAAATATTCCTATCATGATCGGCATGTCACAGCATGAATTCGTTTATCCAGCTCACGGTATAAAAAAGGCCAATAATTTCTTTAATTGATAGTTTTGATTATATTTTATACCGTATTAGTGGGTTTAAATCCTATAACTTGAGTAAACCTTTCACATTGTTGTTTGCACGTGTTTTTATTTTTTTAATTTTCGTTTGTGAATAATTATTGCATATTTAGAAAAAAATATTTATTTTTATTTAGTTCAGAAAAGTTCTTATTGTAATAAACTTTTTACAAATCCCTCGACACTTTCTAAAATCACATAATATTTTTAATCCATCCATAAAAACTATTCTGGCTTTACATTTTTTGCAAATATCGTACCCTTCATTCTCTCAATAAACATACATTTGGAAAACTTACTTTATTGTATTATGGACTTTCAGCTTTAAACTTTTCTGTGCCAGACATAATGTGACAACCCGGCAAGTGTGAATTTTGAACCAAAAATAGAAACTTATAATATTTAAGAAAAATGTATATTGAATGTTTCTTTGTCATGACTTAGTTGATCATATTATATTCAAAGTATTCAAATTTGTCTAGCAAACTACATTTTAAGTCGTGCGAGTTAACTCGCTTCTGGCACATAATCGGTTAAAGAACATCCCTATATCTGTCATAGTTTACTATATTTTCCGTTTAAATTGATTTTTTTTCATTATCTCAAAATAATATTTATTAGAAATAAATAATTTAAGTATGAGAGATTATTGTTCACAGAGTAATAAATAATAAATAAGTGTATGGTATAACTTGATGTGTAATATACTAATTTTTCAGCTATTATGGAACATAAATCTCTAATAAAAGAAGTGAATCACGATTGGAATAAGCTAGCACCGATAATATTTAATTATGAAAGAGATACTGAGAAATCGATAATGGTAAGCAGTAAATTGCGAGAAATCTATTTGGACGGTCGTGATTTGAAGGATGACGATGAATCACTATGTCGGCTGAGAACATTATGCACCGATGGCATGATCGGATTTCCTTTGCACCGTTGTGTTGATTTATTAGCGGATAGTGAGAAGAATCACATATATGCTTATCGATTCAGTTATGCAGGAAATTATAGTTTTATGAATTTGCATACATTTACAAGACACAATTACTCAGCGGGTAAGTCATTTTTCAAAATTATTTGACAATTATTTGTTTATTTTTGTGTGAATATAACTAATGAGAAATGTACATAAGAGGATACATCCTCGGGAATATGCTTAACATGAGTCTGAAGATTCTTACGAAAAATCTCCGCATAAGCAAGAGAGTCGCCACCTTTTTGAACATTCTGCAAAAAAGGTTCCAGTAACACTGTCTATTACAAATATCTAAAATATTATTTTCAGAGCAAGGTTCAAACTCTTTATAGATTTTCCGTCTGTAACATAACATTTTTTTAATGTAATGACGTCGATAACATTTTTTTTAGGTACATAATTTATTTATTACAAACATATAAATATTTTTTTAATTTAATTTAGGGCCCATTCACAATGATGAATTAATCTATCTTTTTACAATTGCGAATGATTTTAAGGATATTTTTACAAGTGAGCATAAGGATTATGCAATCGTATACAAGATGACTAAAATGTGGACAAACTTTGCCAAATTCGGGTTAGTATAGTGATTCATGGTACAATTTTATTTATCTTAGAAGAATACATAAATCGATTGAGGTTAATTGTTATTGCAGTTCCAAAATAAATAAATAAATTTTACATTTGAAAAGTATAATTTGTTACTATAAATGTGAAAAGTATATGGAGATTGCATGTAAATTCGATTCAACTGTACAAAAAAATACACACACATACAGCATATTTGTTAAGATACCTGCTTCTCCATTTTACTATATAAGTTAAATCTTGTTATAGCTAACCTTGTGGGACTGTAAATAATAATTTCCTCTACTATTTTTTAAAAATATTAAATAAAGGAACTAGTGAAAACATAAACAAAATCAATGCATACTAAAAATTCTTACTACTTAGACACACTACACTAAAACATTTTCATTTTTAATAAAAATATTTGTTACACTGAATTTTTGATTATTTTGGAATATGTTCCAAGGGTGTTTGAAGCGTCTAGTTACAAAAAGCGATAAGCGCATTTTGTCGAAATCGATAAAAAAAAATACATTTGCATTCTACACATATAGACTTATGAAAAAAATGAAAAGTGAAATGTTCACTGAATGGAATATTTCAAATCTGCTTGATTCCCGCATGTATTTACATATTTATTTCATTTGAAGTTTATCATCTAATAAACACTCATTTTGTTCTAATTTAAACATAGAATACATGTTGAAAATGAAGAATTTTAACATAAAATAATTGACCTTGAGAAAAAAACATTCTTTGCCAAAAATATTGAAATGTGCTTATATTGCTTTCTGTAATTAGACGCTTCATTTCTTGATTATTACACGCTATTTGTAATTGACATTGTAGTATAATTAATTTTAAAACATTTCGGTTACCTTAAGTTGTAATTTCAATTTTGTTTGCAGAAATCCTACGCCTGAAGATGATCAGAAGTTGGATAGTGTTAAGTGGCCCCAGTTTGATAAACACGATAAGCTGTATTTGGACATTTCAGACAAAATTCAAGCTTACAACTGTTTGTATTGTGATAGATTTGAAATATGGGATGAACTCTTTCCGCTTCAACCTTTAATTGTACAGACAGTTGGTAATCATACGGCTAATTGAAAAACATTTGATTAAATTAAAAATAAACATGGCATATTAAATAAATTCATTTTATTTTATAATCCTCACAAAAAATGTATTTTTTAATAGGTTAGTGTTGTATTTTTAACAATTTCAAAAAAGGTTTTACGTAAATATGTACAGAAAAGCATTTTCTCTTACTTTCATAGGAGTTCATTTACTTTTATAGAAATAAAAATCTACTGCTCAGAAAGAACCTGAACAAGTTTAATCAAGTATGTATAAAGTGTCTCAACGAATCATAAAAAAATGATAATATTTTTAGTTTGTTACAATACACATGTTATGATTATGTATGAAAGAAAATATTTCAATATGTGAGCAACATGAATCTGAAGGAAAATCCTTACTTTTTTGATGATAGTTAACCCAGAAATTTTCCTTCTAACAACTCAATGGTCGCATGCGCAGCGTGACAGGTTGTACTGCCCTGCTGAAACTACATGTTTTTATATCCAAATTAATCAACTATGTTTTTAAAAAGATCAGTTATTCTATAAAGCAAATGATTCACTATAAGGGGTCGTCCATAAACCGCATAACACTCTTGACTTACCACCAATGTCTACATGACGCAACAAGGGGGAGGGTGGGTTAATTTGTATTGTTACGTAACACTTTCCCCCCTCATAAAGTGAATAGGAATTGATTGTAAATTGCATTCCTATTTAATATGGAAAGTTACATAACCTTAGCCATTGCATTTAAATTGTGTTTCAAATCTAAATCCAGCATTCTTATGGGGACACATACTCATACATGTGATGAATGTTACATTTTAGGAAATATTAATAATCCACCATTCACATCCATATAGATTATAAAGTACAGTATACATGGTTTCTATTTGTGTAAAGAGTGTCTTAAGAGGGTGAAATATTGAATAGATATTTGAATTTTAAATATCAATGTATTTTTTATAAACCTTACCAATTATACATGTCAGTATCCAAGAATTTATATATATGCTCTGAAGCTGTCTTAGATACTAACTTCGTATTTAAGTTCACAAGAAATGTCTAATTTTTAGAAGTTTATTGATACCTTTCATTTCCAAATATGATCTATATTTACATACTGACATGAAAAAATTCAAATGTTCCATAATTATATAAGTAGTACCGATAGTTTCTTTTTATCGATTTGTGTTTATAAATTAATAAGAAACAAAAAGCATCTATAAAGCTTTATATTGAGAACTTCCCAGAACAAATTTAGAAATACTGCTGACAATATAAAAACAAAACTTAGCGAATCTCAAATATTTAAAAAAATATAGTAACACAAATACATTTAGGTTTTACTGGAACCTACGTAAAAAAAAACTAACAGATATGTATTATAACAAAAAAATAAGTGGCGTTTTTTACTTATATAATCCGAGAGCTCTGTAAAAAACATTAGATTCATATAAAAAATGTGTTGATTTTTATAAAATTCAATGCTATAAAAATAGGTACAGACAGTAAATATAAGCAAGTCTTCTATATGTTTTAGAGGTTATTTCTAGATGAACAGGATAAAAAACCAATTGTAAAAGAATTCATCAACTCAATGATTAATTTCCGACAACAGATAAATAGAAAAAAAGGTTTCAGTGAGGTATCATTAAACACTTAATATCTCATGAAAAAATCGCGAAATATTATATATCTTATCAACGCAAGATTTATTTAAATTTAGTTGCCTTAAATTGTCTCCATTTGATTTTGGCTACTGAGAAAATAAATTATCGTCGAGTTTGTAGAGTGATAGACTAACATTTAATAAAACACCTTTCATGCAGATAATTGACAGAATGTATTTAAAAATGTTGCAAAACATACTTTTCATTTTCATTGTGTATTTGTCATTGGTCTTTTGTGAAAATAAAATAATTGTAAAGACACCTGTCGGTGAAATACAAGGAAGTGTGATGGTCACCATCTTGGGAAACGAATTCTACGCATTCAGAGGAATCCCATATGCTGAACCTCCGATCGGAGAATTACGATACAGGGTAAGTTTTTCTTGATTTAATTGGTATATTTATGAAACACTGAATTTCTTAATCATTTTCAAGATACACAATTTTCATCAACCTATTGTAAGTTTTTTATTAACTTATCATTTTCTATATTACCTGTCTACCTTAGTTTAATTTTCCAAACATTTCTGTGTTGACAATCAATCTCACCAATATTTCAATGTTTCCTGTCAAATAAAATTGAATACTTTTCATCATAAAGAGTCTTCAATTAACATGTTTTAATACCTCTTCTTTTAACCATATTCGCTTCGAAACAAAGTATATGGAACTTCACAATGTGAAGATTGTTTCGACAGACTTTTTTAAAAAAAAACTTGTATAATTTTTGCCAGCTACGGAAATCGAACCATAGACCCTCAGCTCGTGAGTTGACTGTGCTGTACACTCACCTACGACGGTGACAAATACTTTAATACTTCAGTACTTTTTAAAGATTCTTCTTTCGTAGAGAGATGTCAAAGTCTCAGTGAAACAGTTAATGTAAATAACTGCATAAACTAAAAGGTGTAGTAACAAATATTTTATCAGGTAATTTCTCGCAGCCACCAATACCAGCAGCCAAATTTGATGAGGTTTTTGATGCTCAAAATGAAGGCATGCCCTGCTATCGATATAATGAATACTGGAGCGGAGGAGAAGACTGCCTTCGAGTGAACGTGTACACAAAGCATATTCCGAAAAAATCTGGTTATTACAAGAAAGCAGTCCTCATGTACATCCATGGAGGAGCATTTCATGGACAATCAGGAGGAAGTAATTATGCCGGGCCGCATTATTTACTTGACCGCGATAATATTGTTTTCGTTAGTATCAATTATCGCTTGGGTTCATTTGGTATGTATTTATTTTAACACTTTAACTGATATGATAAATAGGTTCCTAAAAATAAAACTAAATTTATAAAAGATGTTCAATATCACTAATGCACTGGCAATTTCCCAAAACGATTTACCTTTTTCTATATTTTTTTGACGCATTTGCATTATTATTTTAATACAATGTCTTTTCATCAAGAATTAGCATGAAACGAAAATACTTATGAGTATAATGAATCATTGATAGATTAACAAACCACGTTACATTTAATTTTTCTCATAGCAAAAGATAATTTAACAGAACAGGCCTGCCCGGTATACAATTCGCGGGCCAGATGCTACCTATCAGCACTCGGTTCACAAAGCGTTTTATGAATCATACACCCAAATCTCTTTTTACAGAAGAGTTATGTTACAGAAACTACTGTGTTATTTTAAAATAGTGAAAAAAAAATGACCAAACTTCAGTTTATATCTGAAATTATAGAAGATATTGAAAAAGAATGGATGGCTCACAAAAACTGTGAACCGATAGCTTCATCCGATAAAATATTGTGTTTAGAAAAATTGGCCAGGTGTAATTTACATCAGCGTATGGTGAGCAGCAAAAAAATGCGATAAGGCGATCTAACCTCATACGTGCTCGCTTTAAGTGAGAAAACATAATTGTGAAGCAACATAGTTTTACATTTATATATTTGTAGTTTTTTTAGTAGAAGAATAAAAAATCATTCTTTACTTGTTTAATTGAAAAAAGAATCATAAAAATTTGTTGATATTTGTCCATTTTATTTAATGCCATAGTTTTTTTATTTAATAACATAAAATATCTGTAGCATTTTACATACATACTTGTAAAATAAGCATAGCACTAAAACGGTTAAGATGTTTTAAGCACTAACTACCTTCGATGCCCCCTTACTTCTGTAGACATATTCAAAATGTGTTTACAATCTTCCATTCCAATTCCAATATGCAAGCGCATTGTACTTTATTTTGCAGAATAAACATGATGACACAAAAAAGAATGTTTTATCAACAAAACTTATTCATTCACTTTAATAATTTAAACACTAAATTCGGCTATGAAGAAATTCTGTGGTGCCCCCCTTTCCCTTGATTCGAAGCACGGGCTCACTTTGTTTAAGGGTCAATCCAGCACTGGCGACAGCAGTTTCCTTTTACTTAATACAACCCCCATTCCATTTTGAATTGTGCAGGTTTACACTGGAATATTATTGTATATTAATTTGTGTGACAAAAAGAATGTGTTATTAACTATTATCCTACTACTATATGAGAGACAATCTAGTGTGTCAATTTTCTATTAAATGGTGAATCTCTAACACAGAATAGGGTAAATATCAAAGTAACGAATTATGTATTTAAAATTAAAATTAAGTATAATTCATTTTATTATCACTACCATATCTAATAATCCGATGGATTTATATTAAACAAAGTTATATGTGAGGAAGTGTAAAGGCTTGCACGCTGTATCTGAATGTTATTGTGTATATAAGCGATATTCGCAAATTAAATGTATATTTTTTTATTTACAGGTTTTTTGAGCACAGGCGACAAAGAAGCACCAGGTAATAATGGATTGAAAGATCAAGTTTTAGCTCTTAAATGGGTGAAAAAAAATATTGCATCATTCGGTGGTGACCCCGATAATGTTACCCTTTTTGGATATAGCGCTGGCGCCATAAGTGTGATTTATCATCTCTTATCGCCCATGTCTAAAGGTATGACTCATATTTTTGTTTTAATTATTTATTATTAGAATTATTACTATTTGTACTGTATTTAATGTATTCATGAATCATAGGTGATATTAAAATATTATTTGCAATATATTTAGGTGTTATCATTTTTCCTAGTCACAATTTTCAACGCATTACATTGATTAAAATACGCATGTTTCCCCTATTATTGCTATTAGAGAATCTCGAGAAGATATCTTAGTTAGCTTCTTTTCGAATTATAGGGCCGAAATATAACTATGGATCATTAAAATAAGGAACAAGAAACAAATTGAGCGTAATAAAGTGCAATGTGATTAATTCGCACTAACCTCAAACAGAGATATGATTATCTTTTTTGTACAATGTGTCATTAATATTATTCAATATTCATTCATTTTAAAGTTTTATAATCATTTTATGCAGATCAAAAGTGACATACTCTGCAATTGGTAAAATTTTTGTAACGCATTTATAGAACATTTTGTATGGTACGACTAGCAGCTTGGCTGATTTATGCCGAATGTAAATTAACATGTTACGTTTATGATAAATATGATAAAACGGCTTTTAAATTGTGGTCTGGATACTTTCTGTATAATTACACTCAACTAAAATTCTTAAGGATATTTTGACATTTGATGTAGATATTAATTACTTCACAGAGACATAATTTTACGATATGTGGTTTCACAAGAAAAATTCTAAATTTTGTAGGATTGTTTCATAAAGCAATTGCCATGAGTGGAATGTGGAATCCTGTAAACAATGATTTTCCATATGCTGAAAGACAAGCGGTTCGTGCGGGGTGTCCGACTAATTCTTCAAAAGATATGTTAGCATGCCTACGACAGATAAACCCAATGGAGATAATTAAAAAATATGAAGATATGTTTGTATGTTATTCTTATCAATTGAATGATATTTACGAGACTTCAATCAATTCACATTAAAAGAAGGTGCTCATACTTCTCTAGATAAATGTAAAGTAAGAATTGTGCACTTTATTCTAGGAATATATTGGAGAGTTACCAATCATAACATGGGGTCCAGTGATAGAAAAAGATTTTGGACAAGAGAGATTCCTTACTGATGATCCTGAAAAACTCATCAGGGAAGCCGATCTTTCAAATATTCCTATTATGATCGGCATGTCAGAATATGAATATGTGTATCCTGCATACGGTATGACTAATCAATATTGATATGCTTATAAAATATATAGAAAATATTACTTGGTAAGTCTAAAAGTGGAAGTCACATTGAATCGTAGTAAATATCCTTTTGATTTGTGATTAATTGATTTGCTAAAATAATACAGTAGAAAATTCATTATTTGAATTAAATAGCGATATACCTGGACATAAAACTGATTTGTTTGAATAATTAAATACCACAAAATTCATTCTCGGTACTTATGTTGGTACTTTGTACTCATTGTGTCTTTATTCTAGGATACTAGGTACTTATCTAATGTTGATTATTATTTATTTTTCTTAGAGAAAAGAGATATCACCATGTTTTCTTTGATTTGAAGCATCTATATGCTTATGACTAATTTAATCGTAGATTTTATTTTATTGATTTTGTTTTTAGTGATTGCTGTTTAAAAAATAAACAGTTTTTATTGAATATTAATTCAATAATGATAAAGATATATTTCATTTCATTAATAAGTTTTTATATTTGTAGCCACAATTAAAAACATTTTTCTGGCAGCAGAATTGAATTACGAATGGGACAAAAAAGTACCAATGTTCTTCAACTACGAAAGAAATACTTCCAGATCACATTTGATCAGCAATAAATTGAAAGAGTTTTATTTGAACTCTCGTGATCTGACGAATGATGACGAATCTCTACAACGCCTCAGGAGTTTGTTCACTGATGGCATGATGGGTTTTCCTATACACCGTTGTGTTGATTTACTAGCCGAAAATGGGAAAAATCAGTTATACTATTACCTATTCACTTATTTAGGAAGACATAGCTTTGTCGATTTTTATGCCAATCGGAAAGAACTAAATATTCCAATGGGTCAGTATTGTAATTTGATTTTAAATATATATA
>JAPMAE010005101.1:1125-12418 GCA_036584705.1 Rhyacophila sp. 25_7
ATAACCGCAATTTCCGTGCCTGTATGTTAAATATTTAAAGATAAATTATATATGAGTGATGGAAGTAAATTTTAAAAACATCACTTGGAGTTTGTATATTCATATAATACTTGAAGAACAATCGAAAAAGTCTTCATAGACAAAATAAGTGAGAACTGTTTCATCAATACAACTTATATGTACTGGCATTTCAATAAATCTTAATAATTCTCGATTATATTAAAAGCATTGGGATTATTGAGATTATGTTTCCTTTGAGACAACAAAAAATAGTATTCATCCAATACGTGTTTCCACAAATGTTAATTGCCCGTAGAGACCAGTTTCGTGGGGCATTTTCAAATAATGCAATATTTACTAGCCCCGTGTTTCAATGTCTTTTGGTAGTTCATTTTTAAAAAATGTTAAACACAATCATGTATTTGTTAACAATATAAAACAATATTTAAAATAATTTTCTCTACTCTCAATAATAAAACAGTTTTTATAGGTTTCGGAAACTTCAATATTATGTTAATAATGGACACTATTGATGTTCATTAATAAAGATTCTAATGAGAGGTTTTGCTTTAATCAACAAATTAAATTGTTATTAAACTAATAATAACTAGGTTAAGTTAATTATATCAACGGAATACTATTTAAAAGCTGAAGGCATTTGAAAAAATAAAAAAATATCTGCTGCATGACCTCATATCATAAGACTTTCATATCTATGTAAAAATAATAGAAAACAAATATAGAAAGAATTAAAGCATATATGATATCATGGCTAGGTAAGCAACCTGGATCCTTTTTTGTTCATTTCATAGCACTGATCATCACTGCTTTTTCCAGTAGGTCCCCACAATAAGCGACATTGATCAGATTTTGTCCTGCATGAACCGTGATAGCAGAATGCCTAAAAATAGAAAATCAAACAACTTGCAAAAATGACTAATTAATTTCTTTATATGGATATATACAGTTTCCCACAATGAGAAAACAACTTACAACAAAATATATAAAGTATACTGCACAGCAAATTTCTTTTTTACTTACAGATTTTTTTAACATAGTTACAATTTTTGTGAAAAAAAAAGATAACTGTTCTTTGTTTGAAATATTAATTATTGCTGTCAGTTTACGCAACATACATTCCCGTTGTCACACGTTTCGGTATCCATCTTGAAGACGTCTTCAGGACAGAATTCGGACTGGCCAGTACAGAACTCGGGTAAATCACATTCATGGTCCGCACCGCGACATTTCGTTCCGGCATTGGAGGGGCGGCAAGTCTATTTTGAAAAACAATATCAATAATATAGTATTTTTCAAAAGGTCGCTCGATCTAATAAATACTAAATATTCCATTAAAATTATGTTTTTTGAAATTTTTTCTTGTTTACACTGTTCATTTTATACATATCGAACCTGTTCAGGTAAAAGGGTGTAATCCTCAGGTCTTTGAAAAGTGCTTTTATTTGAGAATCACAATGTAGACAACTTAATGCATGTTCTGTCAAAAAGAATTAAGTAAAAAATGCTGAATTATTATCGAAATTCAGCTTTAAATTTTGAAAATGAACTACTTACTATGTTTGTATGAACAGAAAAAAAAAGCATTAAATGTCAATTTTGATTCTTTTTCTATAATAACTTTTATAATTATTAGATCAGGAAAATGAAACACCAATTTATGTACATTAATGCACTTCAAGTTTGTGTTAATGTGACTGACTAAAAATTATTAAAACACATTTTTTGTGCCTCCTTTAAAATTTGTTCTGTGAGGGTTACTCCCTTTTAGCTAAACACGGTCGATATCATATTATGTAAATATAAAAATATAGTAATTTATCTAAATAATCAAGGCAATCGATTCAAGCAATTGACAATAATAATTTTGAATGTATACTCATTGTGCAAAATAAAAAATTTCCAGTTGTTAGATAAAATTAAAATACACAAAATTTAATAAATAATATACCTGAAGATCACAGCATTCCCCTGTGGCACAAGTGGCATTGGGAAATAGCATGCAGGTCTTTGGATTACAACAGTTGTTTCCGTCACACGATCCTGGCATGCCGCAGTCACACTGCTCTCCCGATTCCACAAATCCATTTCCACACACGGGAGAATCGAAGAGCCGCACTGGTTTATTTCTATAAAATAACCACGTGCTTTTCAACATATATTGGACTATGATCCACCAATATACCACAGATAATACTTGTAGATAAACAAGCTGCAGACACAAATGTTGTATCCGCAGCTTTTTATTATTCTTATTATTCCACCATTATTCTCCTCTAACTGCTGTTGCACAATTTAACAGTAGAAGATTACTAAGATAAGTCGGTGGTCTTCAACCGTTCTCCCCTTCCGTTCCTCAGCTACACATGTTTTGAAACACCACCGAGTGGCCTTGCGGGTTACCGGTTTAAGTTAATAAATATTCTTTTTCAAAAAACTTGTTACGACTTCTCCTCATCGTCAATGTAGAACAAAAATTATGATCAGTCAGATATTGAAATATTTTAAGAAAATACTTTTACTTCCGTGATTAACTGTCCCGTGTTCAACATATACAGTTCAAGCTGTCAACAACTATTGACATTTAAAAAGCCAAAAAAAAATAATTGGAACTATTGTATTCCAACCTTAAACAGTAATCCATCCCGTGTTCGAAGGCGAGCGCAAGATACTCAAGACTGCAAGAAGACCAATGCGTTGGACTTAAGGAATTACTCGAAGGACTCATTATACACCTGTCCTCGGGGCAGGAACATTCGTCTGTGTCGTGCTCCATACCTGCGAAATAGCAATTATTCTGTTACAAAGTTTCATTTGGATGTCGCAATTCAGTAGCGGTATTTTTCTCACAACGATGAAGCGAGTCAAAGGCCTTGGATTAAAACCATATCTATATTTAAAGCAAATATGCATCGTTCAAAAAATTATCAAAATTATGCGCACCGAGTTATTTGAATAGCATAAAGTGATTTAGTTTTGAATTATACCAAAATTGTGTCCCATTTCATGAGCCACAGTGGTAGCGACGAGTCCGACAATGTTAGAATGATCCATGGCTACTCCACCGGAAAATTCAAAAGTGCAGATCGGTCCTTTCAACGCCTTACCGACGACGCCGCCTACAAACTGCTCTCGCCTGAAATAGTAAAATAGGTAAACAATGCTGGCATAAAAACGAATGATAAAAATCACCTGTTACAATCTCATTTGTAAAGTGAATAATTTATGAGTAAATACGCATTCTGAGTCGACTTGATGACATATGTTTGATAGGAAAATAATAAGACATGTGCTTAATATAGTACTGCTGAAATCATTAAGGAATTTGGCAAAATGTGCACACTTATTTACGCGAGGAAGAGAGGAAACGCATCTGAGATAAATTAACTGGACGTCTTAACACGTTGACAAGATTTACTTGGATTCGGAAACATAATTTCTATCGGCAATAATTCAGAAAATGAAGTGCCATAATTAAACAAATTAGATTATAAATCGCTCTCTTGAATTTTAAAAACCTAGACAGTTAAATTATATTGATTATATTTGGTCATAATTTACTACAATTTAATAATTCCCTATAAATATGTTCAATAATTTTCAAGAAACAAATAGTTCAGGCATGTAACAAATAATCTAACAATAATAAATAATTCATAAGATTTTTTCGAGATGAGTACCAAAATTGATTCACATTATACTTAAGTAGTATTTTCTGAAGTCTGAGACTTACGTTAGCAGTTGAGCATTGTCATTCGGATGATCTTTCACCAATTTTTCTCTTCTGTAGTGAAGAAAGTTGGTGAGGGTCGTGTCTCCATTGCTCGACAGCGTAATCTCATCGTAAGTGTTCCACACGACAACCCCTACGAGGGCTATAAATATGTTCAACGGCGCATACAGCTGTGGGGAAAAACAACAGAAGAATATAAATACTAGTTTTAAAAATTATGATAAACTGTCTATCATTTGAGTTTTCTCATCGGATAAGGATATATTACAAATAAACATTCTGTGCAGACCTACCGAGTTAATAATGTTAGCGATATCCTGGCAGTGCTTGTGAACCTCAGATAGACTTTCGCCGAGTTCTCTATATTCTTTATTATCGACGACTAGCACGAGTTCTACATATCGAGACATCTTATTTGAGTTGTAGGGTCCTCGGATTTCTGGCTCAGCGGGAGCTGACCTCTTATACTAAAAATAAAAAAATTAATGATATTATTCGATGTTCATATAATAATAATATATTTGCAGCATTAAAATGAATCGAGAATACATTTCAATCAAATATGATAAATCAATGCAGTACAGTACAACATAATTGCATACCAATAAACTTTTTATAGATAACTAAAATCATTACTTGTCTCGTAATTCAATCCTTTCAATAATCCAATGCATTTATTTCGATAATCAAAGACATCTTTATAAAAAAATAGATGAAATTTAAAATACGGTGAAGAGAAAATATACCCTGAGTATCCTGTTGAATTCTTTATGATTTTTGCCGAGCACAAAGCCGTCATCGTCGTGGTGGTGGTCATGATGAGATGACGTTTTGTGTTTAAGGTGTGAACTATCTCCCGTATACCCACAAGTGTGGTTCGTCACTAAATCTTCATGGCTGTACAGAAAGTGCGGAGATTCCAGGTCATTATCTAGAAAATAAATATACTTGTCATGCATGTACAATTATTGATAGTGGAATTCATTCACACTTATCATTTGTTCAGCATTAGAATAGCATTATCATTTTTTTGTTTTTAATGTTTGTTTACTGATGTAAAATCAGCAGAATTGTCTGCATAGCCTTTCACATGTATCAACTAATTGTAGCAAATATTTAAATCCAAAATAATTTACAATATAAAGATTGTATAGTTTTTTGTCAATGTATATAATTTCAGTCACTCTCGGTAGATTAGTACACAGTGCATCCAACTAGCAATCTGTGGGTCGCAGGTTCGAATCTTGTGTCGGTTTATAGCCAGAACATGCGCAAAATGTTTAAGCTGATACTTAACAACTATTACTTGAAAACAAATGTCTTCACACTGCGAAGCTCCCATATGCTCTATCTCTGAGAGGAGATTTTGGAACAAAATTGCTTCACGTCACTAAAAGATCCATGTCACATGAAATCCATAGAAATAACTGTACAAACAAGAAGTAAAAAATCATCCTATCTTGCAAACACTTATTGAATGGCTGTATTTTATTAGATGAGTATAATCAAGGTTGCACTTGGTTTTACTCGAAGATTATCCGATGAGATTGATATCAAATGAAAAAAATATATAAAATACTAATAATAATCATGTCTCATCATAAGTAAATAAATCTGAATGAATACCATCTCCTGATTGCAAATAGTGCATAGTTTTTCCATCAAAGACGACTCCCTTCAACCCTTTGCAAGTGGAGAGTGCCGCCCACGAATTCTTCATTCCTCGAACAACACCTACATATTGACACAGCTCTACGTCCTGAAAATACAATACCACTATGAAAAATCAAAAAAGGGTAATATATTATATATTTTACAATTATCAGATGTTCATTAATATTTTCCAACAATTAAATTTTAATTAAATCAGAGAACAAATCAGGAGTATATTAATTGATATTTGGGGAATAATTTGATGATGATGAAGATTCAAATTAACATATGAATTTAGGCCAAAAACTTCTAACCCATGTTATATTTTAAGCATTTTAGTTTGAAATTGTAGACGAGTTGTTTTGACTCATGTGAAAAACAAAACTATTACAGACTGTCTGAGTTATTGTTTTTTGTAGAAAAAAGAAGATTTTTGGTAAATTTAAATATCAAGTTTAAAATGATATTAGTGATGATATTGGTATAATATATATGTATATACTATAACATGGGTGGCATAAACTGTATTTAAAGAGTATAAAAAAGATATGCCAATATAAGTTATCATGATGATTTCATTACCTTTCCCGTAGGCCTATTAACAACATGCTTCCCCTCGTGTTGGTATCTGATGAAGAAGTCAGCTGGTACCAGTTCTCGGTTTAGCCGTAGCTCGAGGACGTACTCTTTACCTGATGACACGTATCCTATTGTTAGATCGCGAGCATGGAAACCATTCTGAAAATTAAATGTCAAACATTAAAATCACAAAAAGAAAAAAAAATATAGAAAATGAAATAAATTCAGGATATTTTTTTTCTATCAGATATAATACTCGTAATTATAAGTAACAAAAATGGTTTCAGGCAACGTCGAGAATGTGGTGCCTGTGTGAAGCCCAAAAGTGTGAGGTGCCTGCAAAACATCTTACGTTCTACCAGCGGTAGAACTGCTTCAATAATAATAATAATAAAACAAGGAAAATGGCCCATCGCAGAAAAAACGAACCAAAAACAACCCTCCACGCCCGAAACAAAGAAAAATATGGATGCCAAGAATCAACTTTGTTCACAGCTTATTTCAGTAGTAAATTAAAAATTTAAAAAGTGCATCTGGCTCCCATATGAATTTATATCTGCAGTGAAAAATTATAGATTTAAGCAAAGTTTGACTTTTATTTATTACCATTCTCATGAATTCAATATATACGATTTTAGACAACCATCGCCAATTTCAGAACTGAGTTACTCGTACTTCCTAAAAGAGTGACCAAGCCTATTACAAAAAGTCCAAACATAAAATATCTTCAAAAATTCATCATTATGACTATCAATACTCGAGAAGTAAAGGTAACCGGCGACGAAGATATAGGATAATCAAAATATGTATTGATCGAGATTTTGTCTACTTGTGAGTATACAGCTTAGTAAATGACGAACATTTCAATGTGATGAAATTTCTATGTAGAACTGAACGAAATGTGCATACTAATTTAATGAAAATACTCGTTTTAACAAAGTAAACTGGTTTAACTAGAGACAAGTTTTGAGGATTATTCGATAAATACAAAATACACGCAAAAACTAGAGAAATTTGTGAAAATTGCAAATACACGCGAAAAGCACGGAAATCGAGAAATGATATATAAGGTACAATCTGCTGCAAGTACGAGTATATTAAATGTAGTGAAATTGATAAATTATGTAAAATATATATGATAAGGTTTAAAAAATATAAATATCGACCTTGTTTGGGTAAAAGAGTATATATAACCCTCAGTTTTTTGAAAAGTGATTTTATTTGAGAATCACAATGTACACAACTAAATACACATTCTGTAAAAAGAACGATCTACTAAGTTTATATGAAAAGGAAAAAAGCATTAAAAGTTAGTTTTAATGTTTTTTTCTTTAATAACATTCTTAAATATCAGATCAAGAAAATGAAACACCAATTTTTATTGGTCATCATGCACTTCAAGTTTGTGTTAATATGATTTTGATTAAAAATCACTAAAACACGTTTTTTGTGCCTTCTGTAAAATTTGTTCTGTGAGGGTTACTCCCTTGTACCTAATCACGGTCGAATGTAAAAACGCGTGTGTAAGTTAACATTTGTAATATAGATATCATCAACGTTGCACAATTGCCATTGCACACTTTTGTACAATAATAATAATACATATTGTGGGTACATATTTTCTAAAACTTTGTCGGTAGACCAGGTATTTTTATTAACTACTGGCTAATCAAATTGAGCGAGGTAGTAGGTAAGTCATACATCAGAATAACCAATATATACAAGAATGTGTCATAATGATTTTTTTTTAATTATTTAGAAAATATAAATAAAAAATCTATGTGATTTTGATATATGCTGAAAAATGATGATAATTTATATTGCCTAACGATGTGATACTACTAGTTAAATTGACTAGAAAAATATGGTTTCAAAACAAAGTGTCGACAAGGTCTACGATAGTGAATTTGAAATGTTTAATATGCTAATAAAGATATTTAAGATAGTGTTTTGCCACATGTTACAACAAATGTCGAAAATGAAAATGGCAACTTTCTCTGTGTATTATTGATAATGAGTGTTGGGTTACTGTCGAACGTATGATAAACTCATTGATTTAACAAAAAACATACCTAAAATAAGTACGAGTATATATATGAAACAAACTGCCGCCTAAGTTTGGTTTAAAAGGTATAGCTTAATAAATAAAAAAGAGAGTAATCACTTCTTCCTTATACGTAGAATACAGTGGATATATCCTTTCATACGAAATATTTTTTGATCCTGATAAAATACGACATACCTACATAGTATCGTGCATTTATTTTCTTCCAAGACGAAACAAAAATCGCGTAAAACGAAAAGATTCCGCATCTCAAAACAACAGTAGAATATACCAGCGATCGCATAACCACTAAATTATTTACGACTCACTATCGTTTCACTAGACCGAGAATTATAATAAACAATAAAGACAAGATTATCGCCGGAAGTATTATATATTACCATTGGGTACGAAGAGTAAGTGCGATTTCAAACAAATGAGATTACCCATTAACAAAGGATACATTTAAATCTCTGGGCAGTCAGAACATTTCTTTTTTATGTACTATTTTATTCTCTATTCAATCGATTTATTCAATAATTGAGAGAACAATTTGTTGATGAAAATATATTGATATAAAGTATTACGCTACTATTGTTACCAATACAAAAAACCTTTTTTACTTTTTTCATTATTGTGTGAGTTTATATTACATATATTTAATGTAAATGTGCCAAATGATAATAAACTGTATGTCCAATGTAAATAAAATTTATAACTTATTTATTTTAATCAGATAATCAATAATTAAATTTAACATGACTTTTTTTCATACATCTTTTAAGACGAAAAATATTACTGTGTCCACGGTTTGGTGTTAATTGATTTAGAGATATCGAGGGGGGTCTCCTAGTCACTAAATATGGAAAAAAATAGAATGTATTTTATACGTGATATTTATACAATATATATTTATACACGGATTGTGGATTGATGCGTGCAGACATCATTGAGACCGGCGTCTGTGATTCTGTACGAAGTCTAAAATGAAATGTTATTTACGCATGAATGTTGTGACATTAATATTATTAAAAAAGCAAATACAAAAGTATGCATTTATATGTGTAAACGTTTCCTAAAAACTGCTTGCGAACAAAATGAAGGAAAAGCAGAAATAGGTGTGTTTGCTCGGGTTGCTTTAGAGTTTTTATAAATGCACGAAGTCTTTGAACGAACGGAGAAGTTCTTCCTTTTTCTTGACTTTTTACGTTATCCGGATACAGGTGGGATTTAATAGCGCCACATCCTATGCTAAATAGTTATTGCACAAGTTGTGTGAGACGAGCGGTAACTAATATTAATTAAAATACCATTTTCACATCGTCGTTCGCATTCAGATAATAAAAAAATCCGTGTTTCCTTGATTCTAAGACGAACGTTTATCACTATTTTGTACGCGAGATTATTCGATGCGCCTTTTACTGTTAAAATATTATGTGATGGGTGAAAGATAACTCTTAATAATGGTATATTTTGTTTCGCTACGCCGAAGTGACGTCTTAAAAGTCCAAGAGCCGAACAGGTATGCGTAGTAACCACGTATTAACATTACTATTAGTTTGAAGATGCGCGGTACGCAATCGGCAACGACTCTACAGTATAAATATGATTCAGGAAAGTCCAACACATAATCTGAAAAAAATTAAGACTATGACGACGTTATTTACCCTCGATCGTTGCTGGTAAGCTTATGTGTACATAATAACACAGTTTTATACTCATTCAAAAAAATATATTTAAATAATGAAAACCGATTGACAATATCTTAAAAGGCGAAACTAGTATTGACGATTAGAATATATTTTGTAGAAGTAAGTATAAACAACTATGTGATTATTTCAAGAAAGTAAGTAAAGAAAAAGACATACCATACAAACTACTTTTCATAGTTTGTTTTCATTATAATAAAGCTTTCGTATTTGTTTTTATTTTTATCGATGATGTTTAAAAATATGGCGTATCTTATAGTCGCAGATGTACAGTACGTCAGTTTTACGGCCTAAACAATTTTATAAATATTTAAAAACCAAATATTAACATACTTATTAAAAAATAAGTGATAAGAGAAAAATATACAAGAAAAACTTCGTATGTTTGTTTAATTTGTCATTGCCAAAATATTAAAACACGTATGTACATAACGGCTACAGATGATTTATTACCCAACTTTCGTAAACTACAGATTCGTAGCGTGTCTACCATAAATGTTATATATCATTCAGTGATAGTATGCAGCATTGAAACCATTTTATTCATGAAAGAGCTCAAATTGTTTCAGGCGTCGTTTTGAACTAAACTAGGTCACGTTTTCTTTCTTCTTTATTCGTTATTTTTGAGCAGATTTAAAAAAATGCAATTATCTTATCTAGAATATTCATATTTCAAACATAAAAACATGTAAGTACTTACTGATATGGAACAGTTTTAATGAAACGCTTTTATTTGATATTAAATCTAGACAAGAAATTCTTACATATGAGTACATTAAATTACTATTGTAATAATGATCAAACTTGAAAATTTTTTGAGCAAATAATAATCTTACTAGCATATGCGTATCAGTACTGTATAATAGTCTATCAAGTAAAATTGATATAATATGTATGAATACATATAAAACATATGGTCATAACAGTAACAGTAACAGCGTTTACCTAGTGTTTTAAAGAAATTTTCCGATTTATTTCAGATTGCTTCATCTGCCATCATACTCGCTACGTCTACGTCAAGGCCTATGTATTCTATTAACCATATCCGCTCCGAAACGAAGCATGTAGATATTCAAAACACATTGTTTTAACAGATTTTTTAGAAGTAATAATTGTTAGTTATTAGTTCAACCAATTTGGTCCATGTCCTGGTTTCAAATGTACATGAAAAATATATGCATACGTGGCGTAATGCTCAATAATGAAGTACGAAGAGTGTCCCAGAAAGATTCTGGTGAGTGTACTATTGTGCGCATGATTCCTACTGTGGTCATTCAGTCTCATATGGGAATGTCCGTTCGCTGATGTATTCGTATTTATCTGCACTCACACATCGTATGACACATGGTATAAACCGAGACCAGTTTCAACATTTACGACATCTATAGAGGAGTTTGCGCAGACTCTCGTCCGGACTCGTCAAGCCTCGTGCTGAGACAGCTCGGCTGGGCTGTTGGCACACCAGGTGCATAGGGTACCGCATACCGTCTAGGAGTGAACGAAGCGGATAGCGTTATCACTTATCGTATATATTTCTTAATTGAAAAATCTTTGAAC
>JAPMAE010005106.1:2414-12676 GCA_036584705.1 Rhyacophila sp. 25_7
GGAGAAACAATGAAAGACAATGCAGGCGTTGGTAAATAAGATAATCCGAAAAATGCTTGAATTATTGGAGAAAAACCAAAACTTTTGCATCCCTACTGATGCCGAGCTCCACAAGCAATTTGCTCCAAAGATAGTTATTGTCTTGAGAGCAAAGACGATTCAGATGGATGGGTTAACAAAGAATAATTGAAGAAAGTTGAAGCCTATAGGGAGCTTATGCAGTTAGTCATGTGCATCTTTCAATGCTTAATGATATATGAACTGCATGCTTATTTTTAGAGCAATAATATGTGAGGACTGCTCTTTTCCTCTCACTATATACAATATACTGACTTTATGAATACATCTTACTGGAATAACGAGAAAATATGGGAAAGCGATTCCATAATAAAAATACGTATTTTTCTATTGAATTCACATTTTCTGCACATACGAGTACATATCCACTACTGTTCATACAAAACGAAAATAAAAGCAAATGTAATAATTTACTTCTTATTGTGTGTATACTTGTATTAAACTAAAAAATATATTAACTCTGCAAGTCTATATATAGTTTTTCATGGTAACATTTCCAACCTTCATAATAAAAAAGAAATACCAAGCAGTCTTGTATCGGTGATGTGAGCAAAAAACCCAAATTAAATACAAGGGGCGCCAGTACAATAGCTAGTACCCGTCACAAAGTCACTCGTGTTTGAAATTCAAATTATTCATTTGGGTAATGCCACTTTTAGCCCTGTGATCCTACAAGGGCCTCGAATTTGAATTCTTCTAAATTATTAATGAGATTGCGTGGAAAAACCTTTTCATCCACTCTAGACTTCTTCAATACGAAACATGGTCAAGATACTTTCATTTATGTTCGTAAATGTTTTATTTTTATTAAGACATGGTTTATCGACCACTTTGATTAAAAAGGACGATTTAAATATAAATATTAACGTTTCCAAAAGAACAAAGTGTGCATGTTTTTCTATTTCACTTGTAACACAATTTAAATTTTATGTTTTAGACCATCACTTTCAAATATGGCTCGTTACTAAGAACATAATTTGCGGCAAATTATATAAAAAAATATTTTACATCGTAATTTAAGATGACGAGAAAAAATAACATTAAAATTAATTTGACATACTGCCTACACTTTGTATAAAGCCTTTATAATAAAACGATTACACATATTTATGAAATTATATTATAGTTTATATATTTTCATGAAATATATAAAAGTATATTATTATGAGAATAAGTTATTTTCTAAACATTTGCATATCATGCATGTATTTAAGAATTCGCGTTAACTATTTAATATTTTCTTTACAACGTCTCATGTACAGTTAATTGTTCAAATAATCAAATGAGCCATATTTGAAAAAAATGTTTTTATTTCATAAATAAATAATTATTATACTTGAGGATGTGACAATAAAAATTATTAAATTGGTAATATTATACATGTTTTATTAAATTTTAACATCGCGATTAATTTTAAAATAGTATGGAAAACCAAACCATTTAATGCGTTATTACATTTAGTTATTTTTAAACTAATACATGATTTAAATTACTACTAAAGTCTACATTTATATTAACTTTATATTAAAGGAAATCCCAGTCAAGTGCATCAATATAAATGAATATCATAAAAAATTAGGTTAAAACAAAAAATGTGGTAATAATATTCAACTACAATAACGATCATTTATCATAAGAAACAAAAGCATTTAATTTTTCATGTACCATCTTTGTTGAAACAAACCTTAATTTATTCAATGATAACTGTTATATTACAGATGTCTACATTTTCCATAATATAATTTTTCAGGCATCCGAATACAAGTATTGTAATATTTAATACAATGTTTAACTGTTTTATAAAGAATACCCCGAGCAAGCTCTATAATATTCCATATAGTCTCAATAAGGACATTCAATTAATAAGCGGTATTTTCATTGAACGCCTCTAAGCTTCTCAGTCTTTAGGATATAAATTTATCATGAAATATAGCAGTCTTGTTAGACAATCGTGTATGAGAGTTAAATTTTCCGGGGCGTCTCATTAGTTACATCCCAGGGGTGTAGCCTCTTTTAATAAAGGTGTTTCCTAAAGCTAAGCTTATAATGTGATGCTGTCAGGCAGGGTTACCGACTACCCTAGAGACTGACTCGGGTCTTTCTTTGCCAGTCAACCGTTATACAAGCCGGCATGATAGAATCTCTAGAAAAAGCCAAAATCAAAACAACTGCTGTTTGAAAAAGGTGAAAGCAGTGGTGTTTTATATGTATACTTAAAAATTACAAATAAACGAATTAACAAATTAAATATTCAAATATTTCATCAGAATGATTTTTTTAACGCAGAAAAATGCTTATGAGTATATATATATATATATATATCGACCTTGTTTAGGTAAAAGGGAGTAATTTTTACAGAAAAAAATTTACAGAAGGCACAAAAACGTGTTTTAATGATTTTTATTCAAAGTCACATTAACACAAACTTGAAGTGCATGATGATCAATAAAATGGTGTTTCATTTTCCTGATTTGATATTTAGCAAAGTTATTAAAGAAAAATCATTTAATTTGTTGTACAAACATAGTAGATCGTTCTTTTTTCAAAATCTAAAGCTGAATTTCGATAATAATTCAGCATTTTAGGCTTAATTTCTTTTGACAGAACGTGTATTTAGTTGTGTACGTTATGATTCTCTAATAAATGCACTTTTCAAAAAACTGAGGGTTGCGCCTTTTTACCTAAACAGCGTCAATATTTTTTGTCATATTGAAATAATAACTCAGTTAATACAACAGTTTCATCTGAAACAACATTTTTATTTGAACAGTTTTAGATAACAGAACAATTTCAACTTCGATATTTTCAGTTCAATTGAAGAAAAAGTATGTAAAAACTGTTATTATTTCAATATAATGACATATCACCTAGGATTTGCAGTAGAGAGAATTAGTTTCAATATAATAGAACCATCTTTTTTTAGCCGCGTGTGATGTACTTCGTTAAATGTATAAAAATGAAATTTCATACATTATCAATATGTCTAAAAAGTTTAAATATAAAGCTTTTTTTATTTAATGAAAGAAAGGAAGTCATAAACAATGCATATATGTAACATATAATCTGAAATAAAAACTTTTGCAATTATTGTTTTTAAATGTTTTTTTTTCATCACATTAAAAATCATTGTATCCGCATTCTGTGGAAGCCTGAAAATAAATTAAATAATACATATCGTAATAATACTTGTACAACTTACCTGTTGATATACAATACACACATCGATGTATTTTTTTTTTCAATTTACATTTTATTTTAATTATATTTTCTTTAATATAATTGAAATGATAATTTGTTTTCACTTTGTTTTTTTATAAATATTTTACAATATTTTTTACTGATTTCAAATAATTTCATTTCATCACCTAATATAAAAAATAGACTTGATTTTTTAAATTACGTATATAAAAGTGTGTAAAACTGTATTATTATATAAATAAAATAGTTTTCCACTGAGAATTGACTATACATAGTTTCAATAATATTTCTATGTATCTCATTTATGACAGAATTTGCAACAATGCTTATCTATTTATTGAAACAGAATATACAACGTTGATTTGCATTTTCAGTAGTTAAATGTTAATTCGCCCTTAAAATATCATTATTTTTTTATCTACAATATATAAAAGCTTCAAAATATTTTTATTTATTCACGGGTTTTCGTATGTAGGATATTATATGCTGAGGTTGTTTCTAGTCGAGATTAACAAAATAAGTAAAAACGCTATGTATCTTCTCGGTTTCCGAAATATTTTGTTATATATGATATATTATATCATCACCAATATGCTTGTGGGCATGTCTGACGAAATTAGATTAATGAAAATATTTTTTAAACATTTAACATGCATCCAGTCAATTCATTATTTGTCAATTACAAGTGAATGTTACAAAATTACTGCGTAATATCTAACAATTAGAAAATATACAACTAATATTTTGAAAATTATGTTTCATCAAAATTTTCTTACATATATGATAAACTCAATTAAGTTTCTTGAAATAATTAATAAATTGAACGATTGTTGATTATTACATATACAAGTATGTTAATTGTTTTCGATGCGCTATTATAAAAATGATCATTTTAAATTAAAAATAGTATTTTATAAAAAAACTATGGCCCATAATCATATAAATATATTGGACTTACCAAAATGTTTAATGATCTCTCAATCATCTCTAATACCAGGCATTTTATCCAAAACTTGAAATTATTGAAATATACACGAATTAGTACGAGTATGTATTTGCAAAGCGATAACACCGCTCAACACTTAATATTTTAGCCTTCATATCTTTGGAATAATATAATGTTCCCTATTTCTTTACGGTAATGCATGTAAAATAGTTTTATATAACTTACCAAGACATGAAGAAATACATGAGTAATTGGTTGCGATTTGGTGGGGCACGTCATGTTGTATCACTTACCTGAAACAGTAAGTAAACATACGTAAATATCAGGGTTGTGCACACAATAATATTGCTATCACTACATGTGCGAATAGACATTGCCTCAAAAATACAAATGTTTACATAAGGTGTCACATTTAACATATTGTGGATGTATTATATAAAACAGTTTGTTTTACTAAAACATTTCATATGTTCAATAGACAGTCAGAGTATTGTAACTCTCATTTTAAACAAAGCCACATGGATTATTATGGTTATTATTAAATTAATAGTTAAATAATGTTTTCAATAGATGATGTATGCATTAGGTGTGTCCAATTTATGCCGCACGGGCCGCATGCAATTTCATAGAAATGATAATACAGCTCCATAAAACCGTAAAATTTAGGGCTGATAAAATATTGTGTTCACAATCGTCGATAAAAATACCGTAGTAACGTACATAAACAATGTCATATATTATTATGTGTGGACTAGGACATTTATCTCAAATTAGCCCACGAGGGTCAAAAGTTTGGATATCACTGCTGTAAATATTTTTATAAAAATATCAATGTACAAAATTTTACTTATTTCAAAATAATTACGAAACAGAATCATAAGTTTCACCCAGTTAATCAAAGTGCAAATAAAATAATAAATTAAATCAAACTAATCATTTATGTGTGTTAGTATTCTAATTCGTGTAGAAAAATGTAATTTTCATATTTTATCCAACAAATAAACCGCCTCTAACTATTTTAATGGTTATTCAGACAAATGAATTAAGGAACTAAAATCAAGAAATGCCATGATTCTCGTTTTTTTAAAAAATAATTAACAATTAAGTAATGTATCTTCTGTATAGCGTATACTTTTATGTTTGGCCATGGACTTTTAATGTGGTTGTATCATTAATTAAATATCTTTTATTATTAACTGTAGGTAAATATTTAAATCAATTAATCATTTGCTAAATGTTCAAAGAGCTGGTTTTCAATTTCCGATTACTTACTAAGTAGTATACAGATTAAGTCCCGTAATAACAAACTTCACCGTAACAAGAACGATAATAGTAAAAAGAAAAAAAGTGTAGTAAAATTGGACTAACGATCATACAAATTGAAAAATAGAAAAAATCGTTTCAAGAAATTAATTTTTTTAATAAAAATAAAAGTATTATATATATTCAGCACATGGTGATGTTGTTTATGTTTTAAAACACACATATATGGGAATATAATTTTTGTATATATTTTTCTCCATCCGATACAAAAAAATCCAACATCTCAAAGAATTGTATACAGTGTCAGAATTTCACTGTAACGGAATTTAACTGGTACACACATATTATATCATGCAGTGACAAGAGGTGTCTAATATATGCACAATAATACGTACTTATTTACACGCTCTTCTCATTAAGGATTTTTAATATAAAATTTTCTTAGGAACTAAATATATGAATTGCACACACGCAGAATGGTTGCATTACCTGAGTATATAAAACGATGTTTGTAATAAATAAGAATGGTCTTCATTAAATCTGTCCTGTGCACTAACTCGTCAGAGAAAATTCGTCAATAGGACCGACGTGTACAATGGAAGCCATCCCGCCTAACGAGATCATAGATCACGCATCGCTTCCACCCGCCATGTTGGATTCGCGCTAGCTTTTGGCGGGAAACTAATTTAACTTCCTGTAGCTCGGTGCGACGCGTTGTGAGTCATGTGCGGATTATAGTGTCATGGCGGATGCGGGCGCACTCAAATGGCGCGGAAGTAATCCATTTGCAATGTGCAGTCACAGGTTGGAAAAAATACACGCACAAATCTTCAATTCAAGCACGTCGCATTGAGCACAGCGGCTACCTATTTATCTCCAAAATAAAAATCTATATACTCGTAGATAATAGAAAAGATTTCTACACGTGCCGAACTATAAAATGAAACTTTATATGCATTATCTTATGTAGATGATGCGAATATACTATTTTAATGTAAACAAATGCCACGAAAGAGTGACAGTGTAAAATTCTTTTACGAAATATAATTTTCAAATGTTTCGACTATCTATAAATCATGTAAAATCTGTAGATATCCATAAAATCATGTAAAATATGTCAATATTTAGAATTTGCCAAAATTTACGTACAGATATATTAACACTATTCAGATAACATTTTTAAGACCAAAAATATTGTTTTATCTACGTTCCAATGAAGATTACGAATCTAATTTAGGGTATTACAAATTAAGGTTGTATAATAGGCGAGAGTTTTAAACTACGAAAAATAAAACAGGAAGACGAGAACAGTTCGATTCAAGGGCGACGAACAATCTAAGGTATTGTGTGTAGCGGCTGCATTAAGCCGAAACTGCATATCAAATTAATATCGTGTTAATTGTCAAGATTAGCCGTACATTAAATTAGTTTTTATATTTCGCTTACTATCAGCATTATTACTTTCAACGTAAAACTAAAAATTATATCGTTAACATGCAGTTGTTTTTTACTTGAAGGATTTTGAACACGATCTTCGGATCCATTAACCCAAGTGTCTTCAAACTTTTTAGTCTAAGGGTTAGACTGACTCTTCAAGTCCCAAGGACCAACACCTAGCTAGCTCATCATATCAACATAATGTAGTTTTGAATTACGCGCAATTTTTGGGGCCGCGGGCCGGATTGGTGGTGCTCACAGGCCGATTTAGGCCCACGGGTCATAGTTTGGAGTCCCCTGCAATTAATCAAAGAAAGTGAGAGACAAAGTCTAGGAACTTCACATACGTCAAGGAATCCACAGTGATACTCACGTCCACAAGTCCCGATTACCACCTTATTTTAACCTCGTAGTTTTTTTCTGTTCTCGTTCTAGATTTTACATTCATTCAATGAGTAGTAAATTTATAACTTATATTTCTCACATAAAAGGTAAAATATATTATTTTTGAACAATGTCCTAAAATAATTATTATGTTTTGTGTTTCACGGGTCCGACTTGAATCACGTTTCTTTTATTTGTCACCTAAAAATGGCCAATAAAGTGTAAATTAATGAGAAAAGCTGATATAAAATTTTACTTTCCTAATTTACTTGCCCCCGTCGATCGACGGAGAGTATCATAACTTTACGTATTAAATTTGTTTCGTTACTTTCACAAGCTTTGGAATCAGTGGCGTCTTAATTCCGAAAACTGAGGCCAAATTATAAATATACCCTCACTTTTTCTGATTTTATTGTTAACTTATTATTTTTATTATATATATATATCCTATTTAGGCAAAAAGGCTTAACACTAAGTTTTTATTTGATAATCACAATGTACACAACTAAATAGAGGTTCTATCAAAAGAAGTAAAGCTGAAAATGTCGAATTATTATTGAAATTTAATTTTAAATGTTAAAGAAAGAACGACCCACTTAGTTTGTGTGGAAATAAAAAAATATTCTCCGTTTTAATGACTTTTCTTTAATTACTTGTTTAATTATCAAATCAGTGAAATAAAAAACCAATTTATTGGTCATCATGCACTTGAAGTTTGTGTTTATGTGAACTTTGAATGAAAATCATTGAAAACGTTTTTTGTATTTCCTGTAAAATTTGTTCATTGAGAGTTAATCCTTTTTACCTAAACATGGTCGATATATGTTATAAATACTAAAGTACTACATAAGAGTACTATTTAACTTTTTTATTTATTTTTAATTTAATTATTTTATTGACCCATGTCTATTCCCTTGAATTCGTCCGTTACTGCGATAGGTACTAAACTTATTTCACGCTATCTGAAGCTACAAAATGGCGTCAGTATCTCAAAGAGCGAAATTACTCTTCTTCATTTCAAATGATAGTTTTCATGAGCAAACTGCGAGGAGATTCATACAGTGTGCACTTATCTAGGAAAATTCGGCGTTATAACAATGTGAGGCTATCCTCAGAACTTGTTTGTGCCATAGCCTTAACAGTAAATATTTATAAAAAAAATATTAAAAACGACATTTGGCTAACAATCATTTTATTTAAACGGCAAAGAAAAAAGTTTTGCCTCAAAGTAAACATATGAACCTCGACAAAGATATAAAGAGTATAAAATATATCAATCGCCGGTCTACAATACATTGACGTGCGAAAACTATATAATAGCAATTAGAAATAAAACTATTTGTTGAGTCCGATAATATCAGTGGAACTACAAAAATGTAAAAAATCCTTGTATATACTTGTATGCTTTATTAAGATTTTGTACGTCTACATATTGTTATAAAGTTATTTATAGTTAATGTCTCTTCATTAAAAAGTGGATATACGGCAAACCAAGCGCTGAGTCACAACGAGAGATGTATAAATGCAACAAACTTTTACTATTGCGAATATATAGTTTCCTTCAGTCTGCTCCGGAGCTAAACTTGCACTCTATAATTATAATACGAGTATAATGTGTCTGGCTAGTTATTATTTTATAATATGTTTTGTTATGACATCTCATTGTTTTATATGTCATAATATGTAAGTATGGTTGTAATTTGATAACTAGAATGCAAAAAAGATAATTAAACAATTTTGATAAAATAATAATGATCACATTTTGATGGATATTGTTTAATATTTGTTTATTATATATTTCTAGATACTCGATCAATAGTTTTATGCAAATATCACAAAAAAAATACTTGAATTGTTGTGATTTGATTGATTTATAATTCCTTAATACAGAATAATATAATAAATATTAGAAAACTCTCAACCCCGACTAGTTCATTATAATATTGAAAAAATAATTAAATATAAAACATTCAATATAATATGTAGAAATGACAGTAGATAAAATGGATACATTAACATACAATGTGTTTTTTATGACTACTACTTATTAAAGCTTTAGAATGGTATAGTTTTAGCATTAATAAGTGCTTTCTAATTTGAGTGCATTTAATAACATATTTTGATTATTTTTATGTTATCATGTTTTGTTTTATAAAATTCGCAATGGGGGGTTTTTTTAAATTTATTTCTGCGAAAGAAATACAAAAGTGCTATAATTTCTATTTAAACTTTCCCTTAAATCTGTTTTAGTCGTATTATATATATTTTTTTGTATATTTTATCATAAATGCACGATAAAATAATACCATAAAGATTTACATATATTTTTAAACATGATATATTAAGCTTTGTTACTCCGTCTATTTGCAGCCTAACGTTTAATATGCAATATTACAATATAAACGAGAACTTTGTAATAAATAAAACGTCCAGCTAGATATTACATATTTCACTAACGGTATATTCACGCCACATGATACATTGTAGTGGAATAAATTCATTTTACTGCGTACACGTTTTAGTCACCAGAAATAAGTATCTGTTGATATTACAAAAGGTTTGAAAAAAACGTCAGTGTAATGCGATAACTAATATCGTTCGTAGGTATGATATCTATTGAATAATTTTGAATTGATGACATATTGAATTTTCATAATGGCAACAACGACACGGCTGCAAAACTGCACGATAAATAGTATTGTAGAATAAACAGTCTTCTTTGCTAGATTAGTAATAATATTTCTATATTTTTTGTGAAATCAGATATTTTCTTGTATAATAATGTATAAAACTTTGTTTATAACTAGTTACGATTCATTTTATAATATAATTAAGGAATATTTTATTAAAACTCATTTTGTATACAATCAATGTTTCATGAAAAGCAAATGTATTGAAATATTGACAAAGATTTTATTTAAAAATATATTGTTAGTTAATATAAAGATAATAAGAT
>JAPMAE010005110.1:0-13488 GCA_036584705.1 Rhyacophila sp. 25_7
GCTACGCTGATAGGCCCGCTACCGGTGTTTGCGCAACTCTAACCGGCCCCGCAAAAGATGTGTTAATTTTGGTAGTTGAACTCTCCTACAAATAAATAATTCCACTAAATTAATGATGATTGTTGCCCTAGATTGAGCAGTTGAGTATTTTACTAGAAATTCGAAGGTCGCTTGTTTGGATCCCGTAACTATTCATAAAAAAATCAGACTATTATTTCTCTATATATGTAATTTGGACAGATACCAAAGTATTTGAAGTAGTTATTTAAAAATATTATCTGGAAAATACAGCTATAAACAAAATCTTCACAGATATTCTATATGACTCATTTTGGAGCAGATACAGAAACAAATCGTGTATTGCCAAAAGTAAATTTATTGTTTAGAGTGAGGGTATAATGGTACTGAAAATACAATTATTCAATTGAAATGTTGTTTATGACTATTAGTATAGAATACATACTTTAAAACTGAAGTATATGAATGTATGAGTATCACTAGAGATACAAACTTAAAGCATTTTGCGATAAATGAGAAATATACGTAAAAATTTGTAATACTCGTAGATGCGATATACTTAAAAAAAGATGGAAATTTATATTATTTGCACGGTTACGGTCGATTTTATACATCTTTTCAACATAACATCATATCCGCTCCGAAACAAAGTATATGGATCTCCACAATGTGAAGATTATTTTCATAGTTTTTTTACGAGTAATAATTGTTAATCGTTGGCTTAACTGTTTCAGATTCATGTTTTAGCTAGAATACAATTGAAAAAACGTTTGAAAAACTTTATAACCAGCACGGACCTTAAGCCACTTGCCTAACGAGGACGACGAGACCTATACAGCCTACCTTAAATATAGAATATTCTCATTTCTTTAAGGAGAAGAATCATACAATTTGATAAAAAATAACAAAATTTGTCGGGACTAACATTAAAAATACAATTATATAAATTTGCCGTAAACAAGTATCAATTTTAGCATAACCTCGTATTTGTAAAGAAAAAATTACAAATAGTATATCATCTATGCAAAACTAAAAATTCACACCTAAACGACGTGTCCCTAATTATTCCATTACAAAATAAATATGAATTATTTAGCGTTTTATGTCAGTACTAACATTATAAAATACTCATTTATTTTTTCTATATATGAGGGGTGTATTTCCAAAGTAAACTTATTCCACTTCAACAAATTTGTGTCAAATAACTATTTGCTGTGTCAATATTACATATACTTTTGTTATCTCTATTGCAAATTGTATTTTACACACAAATGGATATAAAAAAAAAGTAATATCGTCACCATAATCAGTTTTTTAGTATTTGCCACAAATTTGTTCAAGTGAAATAAGTTCACTTTGAAAATACACGCCTCATATATTAGTCAATTCTCGGTGAAAATCCATTATATTGAAACAACATGGAGTTTATATACATATTTCAGAATGATGAGGAACTCAACTGAAAATATTTGTAACAGACAAAACTCCTTTTGATTTAATATTATATACTCGTATATATATTATAGTTGTAGAAAAAATACAAATAATATTGAACGATTGCATCAGTTTTATTATGTAGTGATTTTAATAAAATGTATTTTTTTAAATATCAATTTCGTTAATAATTAAAGTATTTCAAATAAATGATTTATATATATTGTCTAGAGAGCACGTGTCTTGATTTATTATAATATATTTTATGGAAAAAAATATATAATTGTGTTATGTTTTTAAATAAAATATTTATATAAATAAAAATGTTAAAGTTAACTGAAAATTTTATAAATATATAATAATTATTTAAAATTTGATGCACCAGTAAGGGAAAAAAAATGTTTTCAAATTTGTATGGAAAGTAAGTGGATGTATTATATTATATAATAGTACTCGTAGGTATGGTTCACTTCAATCGAAACGTGAATAGCTATCGCTGTAGCATGTCTTTGAACTGCATAATGAAATTTGAAAATGTTAGTTCTGCGCGGGTTTTATATGCCTCAATTTTTCAGAGGGATTTTATTTCCTTCACTCTCCCGCCCTGTCGATACTCGTATAAATAGAAATATATAAACAGATATACTCGGGATACGGTTTACGCATTTTTCTTTTATTCCTTCCTCTCACAGTGAGTTTTTATGGCAGCCAAAGGAATATAATGTAATATAGGCGAGAAGTTGCGTTAACGTATGAAAAATACCTATAGTGAAACTCATGAGAAGTGATGTTCAGATGTTTATTTAAAACCTAATGTTCAAATGTTATAATTTGTTGTTGTTTGACAATTTGATTTTTTTTGTGACAACAACGCTGACAGCTTATGCAGTCTTTTTATATTAATCAAAGGTGACATTATGTAATTAAATTAAACTTTAAAGACGAAAGAAATTGGAAAAGATTGACATACCATTGTTGGACAATTATGTAGCAAAGAACGTAAAATAACAGCATTTTTGTAGATAACGTTGTTTGACTTTAAGCCCTCGAAATATAACTGAATTTATTGCAACATAGATAAAAAAAAAAATATTTCTTCCAAAAAGGTATTTTAAAAAAATGTTATTAAAAGTTCAGAGTAAAATCTGTGAAAATAAGAGTGATTACTAAGACGTTTGTATTTTTACTTTGTTAGTAGATAACGATAGTTTAAGGATTTTTTACAATATGGATTTTAATTGATTTTTCTAATTATGGGTAATTATGTTTTTTTTTTTGCATTTAAAATTTATAGCTTTAACTTAACTAACAAATAAGTATTTATAATTTTATGTTACCAAGGGGTAATAATGTTATTAGAATAAGAAAAAGGAACTTTAATGTAGTTCACTATAAAATATTAAAAATATTAATAATATTAATTTCACCTCCAAAAAAAAGATATGATAAAAACTATTATAACAAAAAATACCGGGACTATAACATTCGTATGAAAAATGCATTATTTTTTCAAAAACACTGTCGCAAAAATAGAAAATTTCAAAAATGAGCAAAATTATACACCAAATACAATCAATTATAATATATAAAAACCGTTTTAAAAAAATGTGAGTCTTCTTTGTAATACATTTTTCAAATATACTAAAAATTCAGTTTTACGTACGTTCCTGTAGAATAATATTATTTGAAAATACTACGATATTACAAATTAAAATGTTATTTCGTTAACATTTGAATTTAAATAGTTGATGTGCATATATATAATTTATATAAATCCTATATACCGCTACGATCCATTTCTGAATCCGATCAGTACTGGCCTTCTCCGTATCCGGTCATTTGCATTCAACGTTTCTGTGACTCTAGGATCCGTTCATATATTTTTGGGGCAGATGAAGGACCGAGTGTTAATGAAAATTTCTTCAAATATCTTTTTGAAAGTTCTAAATTCACAGCACCAACAACATGAACTGCCCATCTGAATTTTATTGCCCTAAAGACATTGACTATGTTCGAAATAAATGAATTGCTCACGGTGTTCCGTATACTGCACAAAAATACGGTTTTTTATTAATTATTTTACATAATTTCGTTGAATTCCGTTCAACATATGAAATATAGTTTATAATTCCTCGTTTAACAGTTTATTTTTCATATATATAGAAACAGCTGCTTAAATTTTGATATAATTCATTAAACTGCAATATATTTTAAGAAAATATGGCAGATGGCTTATGTTGGTAAAATATTATTAGCATTGTAATTTAATTTTAAATTTGATAACTTGAAGCCTTGCGGATATTTCAGGGTTAGACCGCGTAAGAAATGGGGTGCAACACAAATATTGCAAAGCTTTAAAGTCAACTCAAGATTATATTCTTACAACAGAAGATGGTTTGCATAAAGTATAGCCACCTTGCATTAAGTCAGATGACGATAACCAATGGTTGTACTGCCAATTGTTGAAATATATTACAATGAGTATTTTATAAGGTACAAGTTAATTAAGATTATCGTATCAGAGAATATGTATAAAATGAAAAAAAGAAACTATTAAATTACAAATTATTGTGAGGATATTGTTATGCTAAAATCCCAAATCTACGAAAATGATTTTTTTGCTGCATAATTTTAAAATGAAATATAACAATACATTATTTTATTTAATTCGGAGGCAAGTAAAAAATATTCTATTATATTTTAAAAGCTTCACATAAAATATTTAAAAAAATATCAAAAACGTACCATATATGCTTCAAAACTGAATCTTTTAGAAATATTATAGAAGATTTTAAGAATAGCATAAAGTGCATACATATTGCAGATCAAAAAATATATATATATATTTATGGGTATTCAATGTTCGCTAAAGCAAAAAGTGCAAACGAATAATGTAATTTGAATGAATAAAATTCATATGATCATATCGTCCCATTTCCGGCAAAAGATCGTAAGCGTAAAATTGTATTTTACAAGAGAAAGCTTTTATCTAATGTTTTAAGGTTATTTTAATAAATAAATTTGAAATTAACAAAAGTGTTTATAATATTCTACAACTTAAGATGCGGGTTGATGAAAACTTACTACTGTGAAGACCGTGCAGATATTTATTTTGAACGGATTCGATAAACAAAGCGGAAATCGTCCAATTATCGTTTATGATCTCCTGCGGGGAATGGGTCGATATATCAATATATATACACAATATGAAATAAAATAAGTATATTTAATTTCATATAAATACAATAAATATAAAACATTTTTTTATAACTTTGTTATAAATAAATATAACTTATATAAAATAATGTCGTCCTCGTTAGGCTAGTGGATAGCGCGTATGCTTTGCAAGCGGGGGTCATGGGTTTAAAACCCATGCTGGTTGCAAAATTTTTCAAATGTTTGTTTATTTGTATTATAGCCAGAATACGAACAGAAACGGTTGGGCTATAATAATTGACATTTATTACTCGTAAAAAATTGTCAAAACAATTTTCACACTGTGGAGATACAATTTGCTTCGTTTCGGATCGGATATAGTTAATATATAAATATTTCAATCACATTTGGTAGACGTTATATTAACTAAATTTATAGAGACTATAAAATAACTATAATAAGAAATGTATATTCGAATGTTACCTTATTAATTAAAGTTTTATTAAACATGCCGAGAATTACATCAAATCTTTAATAAATACATATGATATATTTTTATTGACTAATATTAGCTTGTTGAAAAATGTAAAAAAGTTTACGGTCGCTTGTATGAGATGCAGCAAGTGGGATGTTTGATTTATTTTCAACAGATGCGACTATCCAACCCTGGGGAGCAAAGAATCTCAACGCACTGAGCAATCACTTATTTTTATGACGCGAAATCGTAAAAGTCGTTTGTCGTAACTATTAAATTATGCTAATCATTAAAAAGGCGCACTTTGTCATTTCAGCGATTTGTCATACACACTACAAATAAAAACTGGAGTTAACAGTGAATTAGTCTGGCATTTTAGTCGTACAAAGACAATTTTTGAGAGATTAAGCTTCTTAACACATAATAAAATTAACCGAATTAAAGTAATAAATATCGTTGAGTATATTTCGATTTCATTTTAAATAAGTAAAATGTTTAAGCTTTTAAATATTTCTACATGATTTTTTGTGTAATTGTAGTTATGACTAGTTCGTTAAAAACACCCCTTGGGGATATTGGTATAACTGAAGAACATTTTATAATGATTTTTTTAAATATCTAGGACATAAAGTATTGAATAAAAATACTATCAAATTTTAATTTAAGTGTAAATTAAGTTAGCCAGACAATTTATGGACACTTATAGAAAGTATAATATCGAAAACGTATATCAATATGCGTTTAGATTATGTTAATTATATCATTTTAATATTTGAAATCGTTATACAAATTGTACAAAATATTGACTTGAAATTACTATTTTAATTAATTTCTCTGTTAAATTAAAAAAATAATTGTACCATTATAAAATATGTAATTATTATATGGTCCTATAATCAATCAAAATTTATAGTTCATTGTAAAAACTCCCTTCATGCCTCTTCGTCTCTAGCACTCTCCATCTAGTCACCGATACTAAAAATTTTTGTATCTTCAATGACCATACCATTTGGTCCAAAATATCAAGCACTAACCTTCTAAGTCTCGAGACCCTTTCATCTAAGTCTCCTTCCTTTCAACATATTCACTGTATTAGGTACAAATTGCTTGCAGAGATAAGCATTAGAACAAAAGCCAAATCTTTGATTTTATTTAATTGGTCCAATTACTCTTTGTAGCACCCAATTTTATAATACCTGTAAGGCCTTTTCTTGTTTCTGCGTCAGATTCCAATGGCATATCTATGCGGTACTATAGAGTTTTCCGTCACGTTTACGGAAATTTAGAATTTTTAACCTAAATATACTATTGAACATAAAGAATGCAGCGTTTTCGTTTTTTAGTTTGTGTCCAAGATTAACTTGTTCTTTTTGGAGGTATTATATATTCATGTACAAAAATAGTGAAAATTTTATAAATGTAGAATTGCTCACCAATTTGTTTCCGGTGTTTAAAAGAGCTTAATAATTAAAGTATGTTTATCAACTACAAAAAATGCTAGTATTTACGTAACACTTATGAAAATTTTGATTGCAATTATAAAACATAATATTTTTACTAAATATGCATTGATAAAATTTGTTTGTATCTTTATAAAATAAGTTATTTACATGTTATCACTTAGTTTTATTAGTTTACAAATTTTGATTAACATCGATCACTTGAAACTTGTCAACATTTGTCATGGTGTATATTGTGACATTAATAGCGTAAAGTTTTTGAATAGGATGTATATTAATTTGAAGTTATATTTTATTTAAATATATTATTACAGAAATTCTTAGATTTAAGAAATAATTTTCATACTACGAAGTGGGTCCATTTAAAGCTGTTATTCGATCTACAACAGCTCCTCTTGATAAAATTTTGTTATTTTAATTAGTTTGAATGTTTATAGTTATTAATTGATAAACTTCAAATTCTATAATTGATATGTTTAATAATAAACGTAAGAAAAAATATGAAAAAATAAAAATCGAACGTTAAATTTAATTATAAAATATTTTTATTCCAGTGCAACATCGAGTACACACTCTACGAAGGGGCTAAAAATCGAGAAGTTGAAATGCAATTCTAATGGAAATCGAGTCGCCAAGTGAAGGTTATGAGGGGCCTTATGCAAGGGTTTGCAAATCGATGAGAGCCAGCTGTCGAAGGGAAATCCCGGCTGAGGTTTGACTATGGCGGAACTAGACGGTTTTATTGCGTTGACAAATGTTGGCAACAACGTTTATGAAAAATATTTATGAGGAAATATTCCCATTCAAAGAAGGGTGCGCGAAGGAGAGAAATATGTTACCGCGATCGGTTTCACTTGAAATTAAATTATTTAATATTTGTTCGCTAAAGTATATTGTGAATAAAGTAGTGGTCATAGCATTTATTTGTTTATATTTATATGATAAATACCATCATAAGACATGGTAATTTACCTTACCATACAAGTGTTAAGTATTATTTATTAACACAGTGGGTAATAGTTATATATTTGCGTCTTACTTGTTAAGCTTAAAATTAATGAAATATTTGTAAAGATCAACATATCGTTCATTAGCATTTAAGAATCATAATAATTTATACAAAACATATACAAATACTTCAAGGCTTTAGGCATTTTTCCGTGCTTTTAAATGTACGCGTTGTAATGGTTTTAATCAAAAGAAAATGGTAGCCGGCATGTACTTGGTCTGACAAACAAGGAAAAGAATAAATGAGTGGTAGTGAAAACGGAGAGACGTCTTTGTGGCGATGTGTGAAAGAACATCTCATTAAAATTTCACTGAAGAGGATTTACGAATGTCACTATTTCGTTTCAGTAAATACCAAAGAAATTCAAACTACGAGTAGAAATGCAATGTAATTACTACTGAAAACACTATTTTGAAAGTAATTTAAAATTAAAAACACCGACATAGTACGATACTAATTATTACAAATGACTAATGATTTCAGTATAATGAATATTATCACATAAAAATTGGAATATAGATAGATTCTTTTGATAATATTCACCTTGAGGTGAAGCATATAAATATTCATAATGTGATAATTGTTTTGAGTTTTTTTAAGAGTAATAATTGTCAATTATTAGCTCAACCGTTTCGGGCTCGTGTCCTGGCTACATAACAAATTGCAACCAGCACGGGCCTTGAACCCATGACCTTTGCTTACTAGGCGCTATCCACTAGCCAAACGAGAGTGATGATATTTATATTATAATAATACAATGTAATATAAAGCTTAAACATATTTACATATCACTTTAAATTATTCTATAATAAATGCAGATTTATTCACAAAAACTTACTCGCTGAGAGGTTAAGAGAAGATAAATGGTGGTGTTCGTATTAATTTTAATGTTTTTTTTTCTATACAAATACATACGATTTGACTATTTTTGTCGCCAGTTGATAAAATCACTATTTTTTTCATATTTTCAATAGTATATTTTTTTAATCATATCTGTTCTGAAATCGAGTATGTATGTGGATCTTCACAATGCAAAGATTGTAGTGATATATTATTTACATGTATTAATTGTGAATAGTTAACTTAACCAATTTGGTCAACGCCCACAACGTATGTAATTTTTGCCAACTACAGATATCTACTCAAGTTATATACGACTTTATATAAATGCAATTTGATGGGCAAATGTAAATAAAGAAATATTTTCATCGGAAGAAAAACGGTAAATCAAAGTGTAAATTAGGTGTGTATTTTTGTTCACTGAATAGTTTAATAAAATAGTACCGAGTGACTTCTTATAGGTATATGTATAAATGTACTCGTAAAATTAAATAGATATTTTGAATCTTGAAAAGTAAACTGAAAAAAGGAAAAACCATCTAATACTTTGTCGTAAGTTACGTAACATATTTGACGAAAACAATCCCTTGAAGTCAAGTGTTTTGAAGGCATTAAAATTTCAAGCGTTATCCTTGAAAAGAGTCACCACGTAAATCTACGAAACGTGAATTTTTGTCCTTTAGACATTGACACAAACTCTGAAACGTAAAGTGCGCCCCGGGGATTGAAGCCGGTGCGGAGATGGGTAAGGAAGGCATCGTAAAGAGAAGGGATGAAGAGATGCAGAGGTAAATATGGTGCAAAGGGGTGCAGGCGACGCAACTGAAGGCGAGGCAGTATGCTCGGTTTGTCAAAAGCCTCGCTCAGGCAGCCGTACAAAGAAGTGAATGTCAACCAGATGCAAAATAGAACAATTAATATATACATATCTTTATTTAATCATCAATGATTTTTATGGAAATATCAAAATTTAATTCTAGATAAATTCCGATAAAGCGAAATTTGTGAGACCATAGAAAATACTTAATTTTACTTAAGTTGTACAAATGTAAGTATATACGTAAACTGATAAATTATAAAATATATTATATATGTCAAGATACAGTAAAAATACTTTCTATTTGTATTAAACTAAAATATTGAATTCCATTAAAATGTGTAATACTCGTTCAATTTTTATTTCGTTTAATTTGAATGAACGTTCATCTCATTCTAAAAGAAATTATGATTCTTTATTTTATTGTTATAGTTTGGGACTTGTTATAATAAACTAAATAGATAAAAAATCTGATGTAGAAAAACTGTTATGCATAGCTGGCAAACAATAATTTGGAGAGAATTGGCACGAGGCAAGTGCACAAGGTAAGTACGCGCCGTTAATCCCGCGATATCCTAGCGACGGAGTAAAAGAGATTAACGAAAGTGAAAATTGCACGAAAATAAGCAAAGAGAAAAAATATTCGTTTTGTTTAGATTAATAATAAAAATACAACAGAATGGTCATTTAGAAGCATACGACACAAGTTAAATAAAATATATGCATGTCAAAATACTAAGATCAATTGTCATCAATGGTTCACACATATATTTTATTCATTGCATTTACTCGTAATTATTAAATCGCAGTTTTGCTAACTAATATTTTAGGGGTGTAATGTAGAAAATTGGCAACCCACACTTAGGGATATTTACAATTTATTCGATTTTTATCCTATTGACGGAAGTCTAAAATGGTTATTTTACACTTCCTCGTTCAAATTTATATTTTTTGAAAAATCCATAGGCTAAAAACTAATCTTGGTAACCTTCCAAAATACCTTTTCAGTAGATTTTTTAATAGGTAAGAAACTTTAAGCTGCGATTATTACAGAACTATCTTATTGTGGGTTATTAACTTTTTACACCATACTCCTCATTTATTTAAGATTTGTTCTTATTCGGTGGTAATAAAAATGCTAAAAGAATACGGAAATATATTGTATATTTAAACTGTCTAGTTACAAAAAGCGATATAAATATGATTTGTCAAAATCGAGAAAAAATACGTTAGCATTCTACACATAATTTAAGACTGCGTGTATGTTTAACAATTTTATGTTCCAAAACCAAGTGAAATTTTCATGCATTGGAATATTTATTCCAACTGTGGTTGATTCCACGCGCATTTAAATATTTATTTCATTTTAAAGTTCATCAGTTAATAAATGCCGTTATTTTGTTCAAATTCAAACATAGAATACGATGGAAATAAAGAATCTTAACATAAGACAAAATTTGACCTTGAAACATAAAAACATTGTTCACCGAAAATATTGAAATAAGCTTATAACACTTGTAACTAGACACATCAGTTGTTCTTTCAATTAAAATTCTATTTAGTAGAAAATTCATCAACAAATAATGAAATTTTAGTTAGAATTTATGCATTTCAATTAAAACTTACAGAAAAAAGTCTTCTCATACTATGAAAATTACACTAAAACCGTTTTCACAACTTCAGCGTTTCGCTCGCATGTATTTATTTTTTCATCAAAATTTTACATAAGCCTCCAAAAAGCGCTCGCCTTTATATTACGGATTTGCAATAAAACTAATTTGGGCGCCTCCCGACGCGAAAAGAAGGCAAATTTTCCATATCTCATTACGTTGTAATGGGGCGAAGGCATTTACCTGGAAATTGCTAGGCGCAAAGTCTCCGGAGAGACACTGTGAAGTAGATATACTGAATGAGGAATATACTCAAACACTATCGTATGCAAATATGTGTAACCAGAGCAGGCTCGAGCACGTTAATTTATTTATTATTGGTTATCGAAACTTTATAATAATCATGTATGAAACATGAATTTAATTTTGTCGTCAAATGTATTGCAGTGTCTGACAAGTTTATAACGATATTAAGAAAATAATAAAAAAGTAAATATATGTAATGACAGAAATTTAATATTTTTTAAAAGTGTCTTTACGACTTTTTAAAAGATTTTGTTATTTTTTTAAAGCATTTTAGATTTTTTCAGCAATTCATTATAAAAAAAATGGTAAATACTTAATGTTATAGTCATCCTAAATATTTTTTTAATTTGTAGCAGAGAAATATGACTGTTTTTTATGAGAATATAATTAATTTTAGAAAATCATATAAATTATATAAAAATTCAATATATTTAAAGTTATATTGATAGTAAATCATTGGGACGAATTTGTTTTAACCATATCTTCTTTGAAACAAAACATATAGATATTCACAATGTAAAGATTGTTTTGACAATTTTTTTACAAGTAATGATTGTCAATTATTAGCTCAATCATTTCGGGTTCGTGTCCTGGAGATATAAATGAATAAAAAATTGATTTTTTTTCAACTAGTACGGGCATTGAACCCGTGATCCCCGCTTGCTTGGCGTACGCGCTATCTACTAGTTTAACGAAGGCGACTGAGACTATAATATGCTCAATATGCACAGTATATACATTAGAATGTCAAATGGCAATTAAAACTGACTAGTATATCAGTCAGGGGAAGCAAATTACACAGCTCCGATGATTAGAAGAAAAAATACACGACTTAAAGAACAGAAATTATTGTACATAAAGTAAGGTTTAACTATGAGAAATTAGAACGCTTAAATTTTGTTGGCAATATAATTAGGGGCAAAGTAAAAAAGTTGCGTATCTGACATCTAATTCCCGTAGCTGGCAAAAATTTCACAGCTGTTTTCATGTACAATTGAAACCAGGACATATACCAAATTGGTTGGGCTAATAAATAGCAATTATTACTCGTAAAAAAAATCTGTCAAACAATTTTTGTTTGGAGCGGATATGATTATAAATAAAGTAATACGCTGTAAAAAATTAAAAACTGTTTGATTCGATAAGTAATAAAAAAGAAGAGTAAAATGGTATTATTAGTATTATACATACATATAAAGATTATCAGTATGCTTGCGAATGATATAAAAATAATTCAATGACAATATTAGTGTATAAAGCAATTTTAATGTAAAAATATTTATAGTGTCCATTTAAATAGTGCAATTCCAAACCGTATTGCTTCTATAAGGATATAGTAAAATCATACATTTCGATCACTAAAATATACTTTATAAATATTTAAACTGCTTACTTCCTAAAACCAACCCTGTGCAACAATTGCAGGGATTATGAAGGGAAAATAATGTGATGGGCACCAGTGAAGCAACACTAAAACAGACGTGTAATAAAAATAATCACATAAAACATCTTCCCAGCACTATGAGAATGAAATTCTTAACTACGGCGAATATTATCCTCGTATCTATGAAGTAAGTCGAAACTAAAGAATATTGTTTACTTCCGTCGTAATATTTTAAGGGTGAATATGCAATGCAATTTTTCATTACGCATAACGAATATAAATTAAGTTTACCGGGTTTAAAGTATCAACACCACCCCCTACTTTTGAGTATTTTTTTATGTGATACAATATTATTACATTCACGAGAGGTAAATATTTATATTTAGTGACAGAATAACTCTAACAAATAACTGTTTTTTGTTTAACTAGCAATGCTTTAATAATATAATTATCAATATAAATATACAGCTAAAGTTCTTTTAATGTATAAAAATATGTACATATATTATATGTCACTTCGTAGTTATAGGTCAATTTTAACAGTTAAAAGTTAATGAAAGTCAACAATATTACGTTTATATCATTCTATAATCTCAACCTGTCCAGAGTATGGACGCACATAGACGTCCTCTAAAAATTCGCTTTGAAAAACTCTAGGCGTATATACGCCATATACATACGCCAAGCCGCAAGCAATAAAATACTCGTATGTATTATTTATGCGTCAAATAAATATTATACAACACTAATATTGCATAAATTCATAAAAGAATTTAAAGTTATATTAATGAAAATATCCACCAATTGTGCAACTGTAATTAAAAAAACTCACTCCTGGAGAGGTTGATTGATTAAAAAAAGACAATTATCAAATTATACACTATTTCCTTTTATTATATGGATATGTAATATAACGGTTGATTGATTATATAAATTAGTTAAATCATATATGAGTGTGTGTGTATATATACATACACGT
>JAPMAE010005114.1:0-13483 GCA_036584705.1 Rhyacophila sp. 25_7
AATTTACTGGAAGGACAATTTTTTGCACATTTTTTGCAAATATCGCCCGGCCACCTTGCGAAGCTCAGCGAAAAAACACCGGTCGTTAAGCTGTTAAGGTAGTTGAAGATATGTAAATAAAAAAGTATCGAACAGTGTAATAGTCACACGCAAGTTACACTAGTGCACGGTTTGGCCAACATTAAATCGATATTATGCATACTATTCTTTTCTCCTTGCCGTAATTGACTGGAGTTATTATTTACTTTGACTTTTTAATGTTAACAATAATTAGATGGAGGAATAAGCTAGATGAATTACATATTATGACATAAAACACATATAAAAAATAAGCTTTGTTTTCTTTACATTGTGCCTGTAATGATTTAAAATTGTTCACATTTTTTAGACTTACTGATTCATCTGAGAAACAACAAAATTGATAATAAAAACATTCAAACAATATAACCATATTTTTCTTTGAAAAAATGAGAAAGGTACGATTTTTGTATTGTTTATTTATTTAAATATATGAATCTAACACGATTAAATTGGTAAAAGTCATATAGGTAATCATAATATTAAAAATGCGTAACATTATAGAGAAGATAAGTAAAATATCTATGCTTTAACACAGTCTATATTTATGATTCTCAGATAGCTATAAAATTTCTACTGCTTCAATAGAGAATGTTTTGAAAATTGAAAACATTTGTTGATATTTTTGTTAATTTCTATCGTTTTCTTTCAGTTATTGGAGGATACAATCAATATATTGGAATCTTATTACAAAAAGACTACCAAACTATGAATTTACTCAGACACTACATTTTACAAAGCAGATGAAATTTTATAACATCCAATTTAAAACTATTTTTTAGATAATAACAGGGTTTTATTAGAAAATATTCCATATTATACGAATATAAAATTAGCATTTTAAAGCATACATGTAAGATAATCGAAAAATAGCATAAAGAATGGCTCAGCAATGTTGCTCATGGCATCTTAAACATTAAGTGAAAAATAACTACTGCCATTTGATATTTATTTTTCAGCTACAGTATTATGATTTTTTAAATATACCACCATGAAAATTACTTAAGACATATAGTGAGGAAAACTACAATGGGTTTTGCACGGGAAAGAAATAATTAAGTTGCTTTCCTTAAATGTTAATTTGAAACAAATTAACTGGTCTCGATTTGTTCTTAAAAAATATAGTCATAAAATGATGCTTAAAGAAGGTCATCAAACTAATTGTCAGCACACATCGTCCATCTAAATAATATTATAACAAGATGATTCTGTGAAATTCTCTGTTTTAATCTCATGAGTATTAATTATCTTTCAGATACATGTAAAACATTTGACACCGAAAATTTTAATGAGTATATTTAATGAGAATGTAATGTTTACAGATTTGCAACACTATCAAGTAAACACAGCACATTTTTTTCTTTCCATAAAAAATGTAATTAAATACTCCGTCAATTTCCCTTATAATTTTAAAAGTTATTTTGAATCAATGTCTATGAAATATTACAATTATTTATATAACCTTTTAACGTTTCTGTGCTACAGTAGGCTGTAAATTTTTTGGAAAAAATGAAATCTAATATACATGTTTTTTGAAACATAGTTAAAACTTATATCATTTCAGTAAAATGGAACCACGTTTGAAGTCCATCACGCAAATGCTTTTTCTCCATAATCGGCCTCTGAACATGATATCATAGAGCATGTTAACAAGCTTGCGGCACTTGTCCAGTTAAAAACATCGTTATTCCAAGGTCACTTAGTTGTGATTTTTTTTTATCAATACGGCTTTTTGGCATATCACTCTTCTGATTTCGGGACTAGCTACATACTTTCGATGTCCATATTAAATTATAAACATAAAATTAATTATTATTTTCCCACATATTCAAATACTTAACATAATATTATACGAAAACAATTAAAAATAAAGCTGAACAAAATGAATAATTCTTTCGGAATAGTAAAAATTAAATTGTCTCGTGATTATGTGCAAATGTATTTTGCAACTATTGGTAACATTTTATGAAATTTTTATTGTTTCAGCGATTACGTATCATTACTGCAAAACTTATTACAAATATGAAAATTGCAGTCGTTTATACATTGTATGTTTTTACCCTGAACAGTAACATTAATTAGCACCTTTTTAAAATGACAAGAACAAATATGTACTAAGATCATAGGAATCTTCGCTATAGAGGAAGTTGAGTGTGAAGTAACCTTGTTGCAAAATATATTTGGAGGTGTGAAGAAAAAAATTCCGTTTGATTGTCCTGTAATTGAATGTTTTCATTCTAAATAAGAATATCTATATATTATTTGTTTAAAATGTAACACAGCTTTTTAATTAAAAAATAAGTTTTTACAAAAATTTAAAAAATGGAACAGTTGTGACAGAAATAGAGAAAATACATAATAGGAAAACGCTAACGACAGACAGAGAAGCAGCTAAAGTTCTTCAAAAGTTGAACAAGAATGTGGCGTCAAATATAAGACTAATATGTAATGTGATTTTTTTGTATATTTTGAATCAACATTGAAAGTTTTGCACATTTTTAAGTAATTATTTGGGTTAAATTTTCTAATTATATTCTATATATTATTTGCGTTAACGGGACAGTCTCAAAGAGAATTCTAACTTTATGCTAATTGTTAAAAAAATCAGTTCTTGTCTGCAAACGAAATTGCATCAATGGAAATTTATTTTGAATCCAACTATTTAAAAATAAAGATACGTCTTTGTTGATACAAAATGAATTGCTTGAACACGCGGCACGGAATTGTTTGTTTAAACTTTATTGTAAAATTATATTATATCTAGTCTATTTTCAAGACAACATTTGACTGTGAGTAAAAAAAAGACATAACTTTTGTGTGCAATATGAATCAAAATCAAGCGCACATTGATTATATTTTGTGCATCCAAATACATAAATGCGATAATAATAAGAAAAACTGTAGACGTCTCGATAAATAGTACTTTATTAAACTGCAGGCGTGTGATCCATGGAACTCTTCAGCAAACCGGTCGACATTCTGAAATTAATAAATAATATTTCATATTATATGCAATTGATGTTGATTTAATTTTGTCGCTCCAATGCAAGTGATAAGATATGTCAACAGATTTTTACATGTAATTGTAAACTAAGTAATGGCAGAATTTGAACATATGTACACATAAGATACGATTGAAATTCTGCTACATCTTATACTAAATAAATACTACAACTTCACAACAATTTCACAAACCAATAAACAAAAAGTCAATTCATACTCGTGTTAGTCAATTCGGATAATATTGGACTTCAATATAACCTAAGCCTGAGCAAGTGCATTTCTATTTTATTTCTGCCAACTGGTAATGGGGACCATTCTGGAAACCGTTTTCCAGAACAAACTTTCCTGTGTATGGTTAACTTTACAAACCTCATATCTTTTAACTATTTTAAAAACGAATTTTAAGACAGCGAGAGCTGTCTTCTGTATTTGAAGGTCGTTTTCAATTCATCATAGTGTTATTCCACTGCTCCAAGAATGTTAAAAAAGTAGTTTTGTTAAAAAGTATTATTTTAATCTTTATACTAAGCTTATAAGTGAAAATAACATTCAATTTATGCTGTTATTAATCAATTTCCTGTTTAATTGTGAAGAGGTTATAATATGATCTGATTCAGGGTAACTTTAGACATGTCCAAAGTTACCCGAGAACTTATATATAATACATTAATTGATTATTTGGTGTAATTTTTCATTTCTTAAATGAAGCTATTTATCATACAAAGGCGAAATTAACTAATTTTTATATTTGAAATATCAGAAACTTATATTAAAATGACTGTTTCTAGGATAATAATATGCCGAGAAAGTCGTAAGTGCCACTAGCTAAAATAAGACAATATGGTAAAAAGAGTTGAATAAAACACTTAATAATCACAGGAGAAAGATGTGAATAAAATTTATGAGAGGAAAAGAAAAACGGCTCAAAAAATAATAAAAGATTGCTTGCAGCACATATTCAACTTTCCGTCGCAAATAATCCAGATGGATTTTGGACCAGAATATTGTGGATTTGGAACTGCCCCCAGATTTATATAATCCTAACGATTGATGTAAAAAGGTGTTTTTGTTTGAAAATTCAATTGATCATCAATCTGTATATATTGTAATTCAATTCTGCATTGGAAATTACGTAAACTCATCGTTTCGAGGAGAGATAACAAAAGTTAACTTGGAAAGTCTCCGATAACATCTTCAAAAGAATTTTGAAAAAACTGAATGCACATGACCAGTCAAAAGAGACATCGTTACCGGATATTATCGAAGTTATAAAATGTCCGAGTAGATGGGCAAGTACGCAAGGATGGGCCAGCATGTTTCATTGAAGACGATTTCTTGTGTATGGAGTGGGGGGAATGATTTATACTTTTTATTTGTTATTTATTTTACCTATGTATACATACACATGTTTTATAATAAGATTAGAAAGAAAAGGGTCCAAATAATTAAATCTTCTCATAAAATAACTGATTAATTTGTCATATAATTAAAAAATATGTAAAAATAAACTACTTTTTTATTTGTTCGAAAGGAGTGCTTTATCTTGGGATTAGCAGTAAATATGAATAATCGACACAGAGTCGTATTTTTTAACATATTCGAGAATGAGTATGTATTTTATATCACAAAAGAACAATTTAATGCAATCAAGATAGATTATTCAGTTAAAAATCAAGGAATTTGGTAATCTAATGTCCAAAGTTATCCAATACTCAATTTAAACTCAAAACCACCCATAAAAACAGTATTTTAGTCATGTTTTCTTGTATTTTCATAAATTTTTAGATCAAAATTAAATAACCGCAGCGGTAAGAACACCAGATAATTTAAAAAGTTGAAGCCAACTATTTCTAGAAAAAAAAAAGTGGTCCAATGTTAACCGAAATGACTATAATTTTGATTAAATAATAGATTATTTTTCGCCCCCCTATTCAAAATGCTGGAAGAGAAATGATTTTTCAACCATATTTTGGACAGGACATATGGACCACCGAAATGTAAATATTGCCTTGAAAACTTTTTTAAGAGTAATAATTGTTAATTATTAACAATTCAAAAATAATACCATTTTTGTGATTCTCTTAACAAAATATAAATATAAATGGCATAAAATAAATTGATTTTAAATAAACAGATTTGTAAAAAAAAACGAAAAGGAGCATTAATATTTTCATTTTGTAACTATCAAATAAAGATTCAATTGAACAGTGTGTGACCTTTAATTAGTAATACAGAAAATAATATAAACTAGGAAAAAACTTATGACTCAAGAGGCAAAGGCAATAAATAAATATTTTTCCTCAATATGAGCAATTTCCAAAGACACTCACTTGCTTATCATATGTTTATAAATGCTGTATGGCAAAATGGTAATGGTTGTGACGACATCGCCGGCTTCAATAATCTTGGTAATCTCTTTATCTTTGAGCCCGACCACATTTTGCCCGTTCACTTCCACCAGCTGATGATCCACCAGTAGCCCATTCCTGGCAGCAGAAGAATCCTTCACCAGACCGATAATTTTGCCATCTCTGAAATGGAATCCGATGTGTCCCACCGAATCCTTGTGAAGAGTCATGGTTCGCTCGAAAGGCCTGAAAATTATTCACATGCATTGTATTTTTGTATGCACGCACGAGACTCATTATTCACAATCGGTAGGTTATATGAATCGCCGAGTTGCAAAACCCACTCTGGCCGATTTTTTAATAAAAACAGTTAACAATGTGGTTCAGCGGTCTACCGAAAAAGCTACCATCGTGTCCAACTGATAGATGCAAATTCCATCCTATTTCGTCAAAAAATCAAAACAAATATTGATAAGAGCTGCAAAATCCGCTCTGAATTTTCTGACTAATCAAACGTCGCGATCCGTAGACATTTTAACGATCTCTATAGAAACACGACAAAACGTGTACTGGTGTAAAGGTCTTAATTTTGCTCCAATCATTTGATAGTTTTTATTAATTAATAATAGATATGTTTAGTAACAATTATACGGCATATAAATTGAGTTTAATTCTACTTTTACTTATATCCCTGAAGATATTAAATAACTTAAATAACGCTTAAAATCACTATATGTATACCCAAAACAGTTTTTGGTTATTTACTCAAAACTTATAAAAACCTCCAGAGCGGGTTTTGCAACTTGGCGATTCATATATAAAAGATAAAATCACCAAATTATTCATAACCACAATGGAAATCTGTTAACACAAAATAATGGACAGAAATATTTGATAAAAGATGTTAATAAAACAAAACTCACCAAAACTTTTAATATCATAATAGATGACATTTTAAAAATACATTGGGCACAGAGCGTATTAACCCTTTTATTAGTGAGTTGATTTTTTGCACACAAATCCTGGGAGTGAGCTACTTTTGCACATCGCATTTTTTTTTTCAATTTAATCCAAACTAATTCTTGAGTGTATATATAATTACCTAGTGTTTGCTCCCATTTCATTATGAAAAGAACACTTGTGTGACAAATTTGAAACCATGGAACTGACTTATCTGATATTTATGTGTTTCTGCAACACTCATGTGAAAAAATGAACCCAATAGGACTGATTTATATGACATTTTATGAGCTCCTGTGAACAGGGATATCTTTTTACACTTTATTGGAAAATAAAAGAATGGCTTTGAAAATAAGACGATAAGGCGTCTGGGCGTACATGTATGCCCATACTAATCAAAGGGTTAACACTTAATATGTTCAGTAAATTTATCAAATAAAAAACACAAAATATGAAAATAAAATAAAAAAATTGTTTCTTTTAGTAAAAAGATCATTTAGAGTAGTATTTTTTATTATTATTATCTACAAATTCTCTCAATTCAAGAATAGACATCAGAGTATAAGAAATTGAATATTTTGGTTGACAACGGAATGAATTGTTTTCACAGATAAACAATAAGATGTCATAAACAATCAACAATTCAGTGACAATGCAATAGCTGGAATATATTATTATTGTTCTGATTACTGATTTTTGTTTAGGTTAACCTTCGATTAGTATGGGCGTACATGTACAGAGCCTTCCAGACTCTCATTTCCAGGAAGGAATACTGATGTTGGAGAAGCGCTGGACTAAGTGCGTTGAAGTCAATGGAGATTATGTAGAAAAATAAAATCATTTTTTAACTGAAAATCAGTCTTACATTGTCAGGCCGAGAACTTTTTACCTTACCCTCGTACGTCATAAAACACAACTTTCATTAAACAACGTTGATAGAATATAAAAATTTAAATTTTCGAAAGAAGTAAAAGACTACTATAACAATCAGATTTTGGCATATATCTATTCATCAAAATATACTTTTACTGAACAGATACTCTACCTGTCTCTGATGACTAATCCGATGCCGTTAACTGGTGCCTCTTTAAGAAGTTTATGACCTTGATCCATAGACATTCCGGCAGTGGCTTTGTTGTTAATTTCCAAAATTTGATCGCCAAAGCGCAGACCTGCCAATGCTGCAGGGCTTTCTTTCATCACCAGACACACGAACAATCCATTGCTGACTTCACGGAGCCTCAGGCCGATCTTCCCCTTGGCGTCCTTGCAGAGTACGATTTGGCGGACGCCCTGAGTCACGAATGATTTCTGCAGTGCCACAGAATTTCCAGAAATTGGTGCTATCATGCCAGAAACCAAATTGGAATTGGGCGCACCATTGTGCTGAAAAACAAAAACATCGCTAAGTATGCTTTATGAAAAACTATTACCTATTATTGTAAAAGTATTACTCCCATTCGATAATTTAATTTACAGCAGTAACAACCTCAAGCTAAACAATCATTTAATCTTTCTTAGAAAAACAATGTGATTACATAATAAAACTTATATAATATTAAGCTAATCCAGTAACACTTCCGAATGTTTCTAGTCCAACAAAATTATCTTAATATATTTCTAAATAATTCCAACTGCGAGGAGGGTCACACAGTCTTTCGGAAATCAGGAATATTATCAGAAAAAAAAATATTCATTGAAACATGTAAATATATACACTCACTATAGAAACAATAATAAACATGATTTGTTATAGAACCTCTCTAAAATTCTTAAAAACGAAAAATTTATTAAACCAAAACCAAACAATTATTCATAGTATTTCTCTATCACCAATGCTAATGTAATTAGCAAGCCCAAAATCACTTGAATACATTTTTATAATAATTTTATACCATTATTTTCACTCAGATTCTCAAATTAAAACAAGATAAAGCACAAACGTAAGGGTGAATGGAAAAAAACATTTTTGAACTACATAGTTCTCTATTAGTCCGTTATTTTACCAATCTGATTTCATCGGCTATGTAAGTACTGTAATCGTTCAAATGGTAATTTATACTATACGTCTGTTTGTGATCCTCAAACGATTCAAAATATATATGGGTGGAGTCATCCATCTATTTATATAGAGTTGACTGCACAATTCATATGAAACATTGCATGTCACCAAAAGCTACTAAGCCACAATGTTCAATCTACTGAAATTAAGGAAATATCCTACTTACAGTAGTATTGACATAATTTGATATCGATACAATACCAGGTCTAATTGCTAAAAAATGACTGTATAATTTAAATACCACGATGCTAGTACCTAAGCAACACTTACCTGAGTGATTTGCATATACTCCGGCATGTTAATGGCAATCAATTCAGGAGTGAGCTCCAATCCCATGAAATCGCCGAGAGCAGGATACATGGTCATCTGATTCGATGGAGCATCACTCAAAGTGGGCACGGTATGGGCAGACACTTCGGCTCGCAATTGGGCCCTCACCATATGATCAACTTTCATGTCTTCCAATGATGGGTAAAGCGCCATGCTATAATATAAAGACAACATTTCATACCCATATTATATTATGAAGAATTGACAATAGTGTGGAACTGAGAGAATAAAGAAAATGTCGAAGGAACCATTATGTAAATTAACATTTATTACCATTCCTTAGACAAATAGCCAACCTTCCAAACTTAAGGTATTTTTAGAGTGATATTGCAACCAATGAGAGATTTGCAATGATAATGAGTGAGATTTAGTGAGAAAAGGGTAATTTTAGTTTATAACGTAACCTTAATATATGGTTAAAAGTTGTGATTTGTACAACTTTTAACTTTTACTAATTAGAATTGTTTTCAACATAAAACCGTTTGAGCAACATTGGCCCAGACAAAATCAATGACTGCTCGACACTAAACAATTTTCTCTCTATTTCAACTCTTGCATAATGAGTACAAAAAGATAATAATTTTCACAATATGGTCAAACAGTATACTCGTAAAAATATTTACAATACATTCTTTTAAGTGTTCTCTTTCTGTATAAAGGCATTTTTTGGGTCGAGTAGAGTAGAATCTTATTCATATAATGTACAAAGTGTTTTTAAACAAATGGTATGTAGTAAATCCCCAAATTGGAAGGAGTCAAAAACAATTATTTTTGTGACTAAATATCTACTTGATAACACTATCGCATAACGGCATCACAGTTTTTTGAGCGCTTATCAACACACCATAAAATAATAGTTATAACACATTATATAAAATTATAGAAGCATGAATCACACACCCGAAAATCTTAATATGCAATAAAAGTATGATTTATTATACACGGCCATATTTAGTACAAAAACTTCGAAGGAAACAGGATCTGAGAATTAGTCATACATAACATATGAAAACAGAGCGTGTATGTATATTGTGTAAGAAAATGTTGAAAATTTTATTATTAAACAAAAAAGTGGTCAATATCAATGATGCATACTCACATTAGAAAAATGAGGAGACTACTTCTTAAATGAAATGCAAGATTCTTCGATTTTTATGTTATACCAGCACTTGTTAGCAATTAATTCTACAGATAAAACAAATAGCGAGCACAAACCGCCTATCGATACAATGACGTCGAATTCGATAAATAAACGCAATTGCATCTCTAAGAGTTGCCATTCACTTATATTTTTCGAGATATTTACTACACTATTTTTTCACAATACAAACTGCCTTGGTTTTTTTAAACTTTATTGAGCTCATGCGAGTTCTCTTTTTAAATATAAAAAATGTTTTTAATAAAATTGGATATTGTGAATATAATTAAATCGACTGGCAGCAATGCAGCAGCTGTCAGAAAAATAATATTCATTGTTTGTGGTCAACTTATAAACACGCCTTACAAATTGTCTTTGGCGCACGGGGAGTATTATTTTACCCATTGTCAATAAATACATTGAATTGAAAGTATATAATTAATTGATTCATATATTCGTGCTGATTTATGAATTCAATTTGATAATTATAAGTAGTTATTCGCGTAGTGTTAGTGTTACAATATCTTTAATATGGCATACAACGTAAGTATATAATAATGATATTTACACTCTTTTATTATTACATTTGATATCTGTTAGTCGGCATGTATTATTAATTGACTAGTCTTCCATCTTCTCATAAATAGTTATCAAAATGTTCGGAACTTTTTTATCCTGATTGTTTCCTATTAGAGGTTAAACTTTCCCACAACTGCTGTCAAAAGTTTGACATTTGCTGTCAGTTACACTAGTAAAATTTATTCAACTACGTATAAGTTATTAAAGTTTACTGAATTAATTTATGTATTTATTGCTTCAATTAAATAAATATTGTTAAATTATTCTCGAAACCATCGGTTTCACAATCGAACGCCGGCGATTCGTTAGATATTAATGGAAGAACTCGGAGTGTCTTATTCAGCTGACTTTTCGTTTTATTGATTGCTGCATTAACCTTGAATTATCATAAAAAGAAAATTACGCCTGTGAAAATTTGTTTTTACGAGTATATTAATTTACTTTAATGTAATAATAAATTTGTAAATTTATCCTTATCTCTTAATTGTAACCAATTAAATAACATTTGTCAATCAAATTTTACTATAACTGTTTACTGTAGCCTCTCATCACAGCTTAAATGAAAATTATACATTGGATTTGGCTAAGTCATGTGCTATGACTGCTTGAATGAAATGTCGTCCAGGCATGTTTTTTCTATAAACCAATTTCTGTCATCTTAGAAGACTGTTGAATACTTTATAGAATGTTAGAAGACTGACCGGCAGAGATGTATGGAAATGATATTTGATATCTCTATTTTCCAACTGTAATGGCAATTATCAAAGAAAAAGAAGATTGCAATGGATGACTGATTTGAAAAACACAATGTGCAAAATATATTGTCATAAATGATGCTTAATCTTTTGATTATACACCTCCCAATTGGTGTTGTAACAATACAGTATCACTCTACAATGATCTCCACATTTTTTAATAAATCATTTATGGATATGGTGTCATATTCGATTATTATATTAAAGTTTACTACATAAAAAATACTTTTTTATAATTAATTTACATATAAAAAAATATGTGAAATAATACGAAAGCTTTGCAGTTAACTTACCATATAGAACGATCAGTTAAAACATAAACTTCATTATGTAATAGACGTATTTAGTAATTATGTTATGCTGAAATGTATTCTGTTAATACGTGATTTCGTTTTATTCAATATATATGAAAATTTTATCCAATTCATTAAAAATCTTTATCCCGCTTACTTGAAAAGTATTTCAATGGTTAAGCTAAATAAATAATCATTTAGTATATAAATAATTATTTTAACATAACCTCAATGTTGTAAAGTATATTATTGTAATATTACTGTATATTCTATTGCAGTGTTGTGTACAAACTAAATTTTCTACAATTACAGCCATGAATTGAAGAGTGACATTTCAAACCGGCCTTAGTCCAAAATTACAAATTTTCATGTTTTGATGGAGTGTGCTGAGATTTATAGTCTCACTAAAAATCATATTTTAAAAAAATCCTATCTCCCTTTAATTTGATGTCAAAATGTGCGTTTTTTTCCAAAATGGCACTAAGAAGGTAACGGTTGTTACATTCCAAAGTGGCCTAAGGGTATGCGCATGCACAGTTGAACTCTTTTGTTTGCACTCAAGTGACCTTATCGGAACATTTTGTCACGGACTATTGCCATGGGGAGGTGCCAATTTTTTTTATTATTTACAATGTGTCTTTATTATTATATCTATTAAAAAAATAAAAGCTAGGCAGGCACGGATTTTTTTTCACGTTGGTGTAGTAATGTAAAGGTTGGCAACCGTTGATTTAGATCAAACATTTCATTAAAAGCCAGAGAAAAACAACGAAAAAATAACATCGATAGTCGGACTAAAAATAAACACAAAAAAAATATACAACAGCGGGCTTGATTAAGTTGTGTCGGTAAACGATATTAAGTAAATGTCACCATCGATTGTTAATACTCTTACTCAGAAGTTTCGGTCCGTGTATTTTTCTGCAGGTCTTCCAAGGTCAAAGCCAGAGTTTTGAGATAACCCCACAGAAAATAATCACAAGAGATTAAATCAGGCAAGCGCGTTGGCCAGTTTACGTCCTCTCCCAGGGAGATCAGCCGTCCGGGGAAGGCTTCTCTCAAAAAATGCATTGAAATCCTGGCGGTGTGGGCTGTGGCTTCATCTTGCTGAAACTGCACATTGTTCAGTTATATTTTTCGAGAACAGGCAACAAAAAAAACTTGATCATTGTGAAATAACGGTCTGAATTTACGGGTATAGTACGACCGTTTTCTTGAAAAAAGTAAGGGCCAATTATCCTACTCTTGAAACTGCACACCATACCGTGACACAGTTTGGATGAAGGGGTTTCTCGCGAACTTACATGGGATTTATTTCAATCCAGTACTTCATATTCTGTTTGTGCACACAGCCACTAAAGTGAAAATGTGCCTCGTCAGAGAAGAACACACATGCGTCGTCGGTTAAGATGTCAACCATCTGCTTACATAATGTTTATCGGGATCAAAGCATGTTTGAAACGGGTGGGAACACAAACTTTCTATCTAGCTAATCCATTGAGGCTTTTCTCGCCTTCGTATGACCCTCCCAAACTTCACCACAACCTTTTCAAATAAGGAAGATCCCACCCTTTATACTCGTATTATACTGTTAAATTGTTTACCTTTTTATCAAAAAGTCCAATAAACCTGTCGACAACATTCCATTACATAATCATATTATTACAAAGACAAAAGATACTCAAATTTACTTTGTTGTGTCCTTAGTGCAGACTTAGGTCCATTTTGAAAAAAAATCGAATTGAAATTTGAAAGTAACAATGTAATAAATATTTGAAGCCAATCATAGTTAAGGGCCCTTTCTCCGTTTGCATGACTAATGATTTGACCTTCGATACACTAAATTCTCATGTCGGCGGCAAATAACATATCACTAATACTTATACCTAACTGTTCGGACCGAAGTAAATCAAGGGTCACCACACAAGCTCCGCGTT
>JAPMAE010005118.1:0-11215 GCA_036584705.1 Rhyacophila sp. 25_7
TATCGCTTTATATAATATAAACCTTAAACTATTTTTCCGCTTAAGATGTATGTGTGTCATAATAATCGTATATATTATTTATATATCAAACAAACATTATATATTTAATAAAATTCAAATTTTCAGCTAGATTAATGAAAAAGCTTTCAACTAATTGTGCAAAAATAATTTAAAAAACTCACTCTTGGAGAGGTTTAAGAATCAAACAATATTTTTTAAAAAAGCACATCCATTATGACAAAATTTGTTTTAATAATTATATCGGAATATTTCAGCACGGGATGGGAATTCCTTCTGTCGGAATTCTCCTACATGAAATGATCAAGCTGATGTACCACTCCCGTGCCAAGGATCCAGTCTTCTTTAGGATCGGAACATGTGGCGGTATTGGCTTGGAAGGCGGCCAAGTTGTTATTTCTGAAGAAGCTGTTGATGGAGCACTGAATAGCTACCTAGACTTAGTAAGGACGGCAACAGTATTTATATAAGTCAATGAATATAATGTTATTATTAATTTGCATAATTCTAAAGAAATATTACAATAATAAAATTAATAAAATGTTAATTTAGTTATGTGTATTCTGAATAATGAACATTAGTTATGAACACAAGGCCTTAATTTAATATGTACTTTCATTAATTCAATTTAAAGCATACTGTAAGACAACTTAATTGAAAATATTTATTTAAGTTATAGAAATTTGAGAGTATTTACCGTGGATTTATAATATTGATCCATTTTTTCAACCATACATATCAGCCACTGAAAGGGAACATGTCAAATTTGTTGGAATTCACATGTTTAAAATGTAGGTATCTAGATGTATAAAAATAATTTTAGGCAATAAACACACACTTAACCTTTCATAGCATCATTTACAATTGAAAAAGTGAAAGAATGCTAAAATGATTTAGATGATGGCGTAAAACTGAATTAGCCATTCATCGCTGTCATCCCTTAGGATAAATAAACATTCTTATTTTTTGTTACTATTAATTGAGGTAATTATTTTTTGTATTTCTATGTATATAGATTTAAATAGAGGCTTGTCTCATAACAATAACAGGAAAGAGCTGTCAATCTTAAAATTCTAAGCATGATGTTTGGAATTTTGAGATTGAGAAAACTTTCTAAATGAAAGTTTTCTTTTCAAACAGATTACGATTTTATTGTTACTCCTTTAGTTATGTATTCTTAGTATAAAAATGATTTCATTAACTAAATTTCTTGGGATCATAGTGATAAAGTATGTTATTTTTTTGGTTCATGGATCTTGTCGTGGATATATTTTCGTTAAAGTAAAACTTTATAATTTCGTGTTTAAATAGCATCTTTTATCTGTATATAGAGTAATTCACTTTGAAGTATATTTTCATATAAGGTGAATTTATAATCTAATGTTTGCAACCCAGATGGTGCTTGGAAAAAGTGTGAAGCGTCCTTCAAAGTTGGATCGGCGCTTGGCTCGTGAGCTGAAGGGGCTTGCTGACGCAGAGGATCCTTATGATACTGTACTTGGAAAGACGATGTGTACCTACGATTTTTATGAAGGTATGATAAATTATTATCATAAGATATTACATGTATGTACTAAAGTGTTTTAAAGAAAATAGTATAAAAAAATATTGTGTTCCAGGGCAAGGAAGGCTGGATGGTGCATTTTGTGACTTTACTGAAACTGATAAGATGGAGTATTTGGAAAATATTCACAAATCTGGGGTCGTCAATATAGAAATGGAATCTCTGGCCTTTGCTGCGCTGACGCATCATGCTGGCATCAAAGCGGCGGTCATTTGTGTGACATTACTTGATCGACTGAAGGGCGATCAGGTTGGGATATTGCATATTAATAATAGTTACTAAAATAACATACTATCTGTGTGAAAGAACTGTTGGAAAGCTAAATAGATAGATAAAAATAGTCCTGAATACCACAAAAATGTAAAAGATTTTACAGGAGATCGGGTCTAATGCAACCCATGGCACATAGAACAGTAATAGCACATGAAAATGAATTGATGGCATGGCACTTTTGGAGTTGAAGCCACGTTTTTTTTAAAGATGAATGTTTTAAACACATTTTTGTTTTTGATATCAACAATTTCCAACTTCTCTGTTTTTTGAGAAATATTTTACATTTTTACATTACATGGGATTTTAATTAATGAATATCTTGAGGATAATTTTTTGTTTACATCCACCTATCTATTACTGATTCTTGGATGCAATGACATATAAAGTAACCAATACTTCAAAGGTTCTTCAGTTATATAGATTGCCAACCGCTGGTCTAGGGTGTTCATTTTAAGATATATACTAACGTTTATTTCTATGGCTTCTATTCTAGCTATATATTTAGTATATACAAATGAGGCGTGTCTTTCCATAGTGAACTTATTCCACTTCAACAAATTTGTGGCAAATGCCAAAAAACTGTTTATTATGTCGATATTACATAAGTTTTTGTTATATCCATTTGTAGTGTAAAATATAATTCGTAGTGGAGACTAAGTTTTAATGATTATATTATTGTCATATCTCTGCATTTTCATATTTAAAATCATGCAAAATAGTCAAATTTGTCTAGCAAACTATATTTTAAGTTGTGTGAGTAAACTTGCTTCTGGCACTTAATCGGTTAATGGGCACATCACTTAATATTATTTTCAATGCTTAAATTATTTCTAGTATTTGCATGTCAACCAAATTGTGAAAAAAAATAAAAATATTATGCAATCATTAAAGAGATGGAAAATACTGTAAGTTCATATATATTTTTATTACAGTGTTTTTTGTGCATTAGATTGCATAATATTTTTTGTGGTTGGAATATTATTATAGAAGAAAAAACCCTTTCTACGCATTTTTTTGAATGATTCAACTTTCTTAAATTGAGCGGTACATGTAAAAAACATACGCCCATGCTAGGATATATCTACTATATTATTGCAGCCTCAGTAATCTTCTGTTTTTAAAATTTGCAGGTGTGTGCACCAAAAGAAGTGCTCGATGAATGGCAACAAAGACCGACAAAACTCGTGTCACGTTTCATCAAACGCTATCTACAGATGAAGGGCCGAATTTCACTCGACGGACACGGATCAATGTGCGTCAAGAGTCCGAGAAGATTTAAGCTTGTACAGCAGGAATCTGAGAATTACGATTAATTAATTCAGTCTGCGACTGACACCTATGTAATATTAATATAATTATTTTATAATTTAATTTATTAGTAATGGTTTATTTTTATTATTACCTATTAAAAACGATAATTTTTTTTTGAGTGAGCTATTTTTTTATATTTCAGGTGAGATAATTAATTATAAGTTCAGTGAATTTATATGCTTTTACAATTGTGATATTTTAAGATGGAAGATGTGCTGCTGGTATTAAATGTTAGAGATAACCTTTCATTATGAAAAAAAAAAATAATGAGTGCATTTTTATATTTTACATGAAATTTGTCAAAATTTTGTTTTCAACAAACTGCAAAATATATTTGCTTCTATTCTTGAAATTTAAATTCAAATAATTGATTATATAATTTCAACTTACGAGATTTATACTTTTATTGAGATGATCATTTATTTATGTTCATCATTGGATCATTTAAATGTTAATTTATATGTGATAAAATGAAAATGTTGTATAATGGGTCTGCAGTAAAATTTAAGCAACTGACGAAGAAGTTAAAATGTTTTTTATTTTGCTCCTTGTGTTATTTCATTTTATCATCTGTAGATGTCATTAACAATAATGTTATAATAGTATTATATTACTACTGTACGAATAGATAAGATTGTTAAATAGTTTTGATGATAGAACACACTTTTGATTTCTTTCTTTATACAATTAAAAAATAGCAGCTGCCCTGAGATTTATTAAAATGAACAGAAGCTATAAAAATGCAAGTAGCAAAGTATTACATCATTAAAAAAAATTGCACGGATTATGTGAAAAAAAAGTTGTAAAAAATTAGAATAAAAATTAAAGAATATTAGCTGATTTAGATGTTGATTATTATTGTTATTGCTTATGCATTGTCTAAGAGAATTGTTGGGAATTAAACTGTTGGAAATAAAAATATATTATTGTATACAATAATGACTCAAAATCTAGAAATACTAAATAGTAAATAAACTGTTTGTATTCTAAATATTTCTCTGTGTAATGCAGCATTATTTTTATAGCTTTCGAGGTTATATGTATTTGAAGATAGCTAAATGCAATTTTTTCATGTATACTCGCTAAAAAACATTTATGTGAAGTTATACTTTTTCCAATTTTATATATAGTGAAGGCTTTTAAACCATTTTGATTTTATTGCAATAGGCTTTGTGAAACATTATAGTACATTTTCACACAATTTTCTTAAAAATGGTAGATAATAAATAACTAACAGTGCAGATTCTACAGTGGTGCCTCATAATTCGACAATAATCCATCACCAATATGTCGAGTTGTCAGACAATATTTCCTGCAATTTATAAAGAAAGTGTATAAAATTTTGGAACAAACAATACGAGCAACCACCAACACACCCTACTAATAACTGACGAATAACAAATGCTGCTGCGCAATTGTATGTACGTGTATAGGCTGACCGATTAAATTTGACTGTGAAATTGCAAGGCATAACTGTATTCAATGAATAAAACTTGCATTTTGTTCACAATTTTGGCACCTTAAAAGGCAGCTGGGTGATGATAGATGAGTTACAAGTACACTTGCAATTGGCCCCGGACTTAAAATGCCTTTATGCTGCAGCTAGTAAAAATATAGGCTTGAGGTGCTGTTGAATTTACTGGAGAGCTCTCAAACGATCAGAATAACATGCCCCAAAATATGTGTCGCCCGGTCAGCTTGATGATTTTGCACTAATTTAGTATTAGTACAATTATTCTTTATTTTGTTAATGTAAATAAATAAATAAAAATGACACTCTCAAAATAAGCTTCTAAATTAAAAGTCAAATACAATTTCATTGTTTTCTCTCTAGAGCTTAATGTGATAGTTGAAATCTAATATTGAATTAATATCTATACTTAAATATGCTAACTGTATGTCATAATACTATAATGCGAAAATGCACCTGTTTATTCCTCTGTAGTAAAATTATATGCGTTCATGATAAATAAAGGTGATATTAAATTTTCTCATGGTTGAAAGATTCTGTTGAATGCAACTCTCATTGATACTGTTCCATGCCACGTATCGTTAAGTTGGTTTGCGTGTTATGCCTCAGACCCAATGGAAAATTACTTATAAATTTATTGTAAAGTTGAAATCAAATGGGAAACAATTTTAAGTAAAGGACTTAGACGTAATATTAATATTATTGTGTTGATATTATGATACGTATTTTGGATGTATCAAAGATGCCATAAATTTCATGACCTCGATTCCAATGATTAGCAAATTTACTCCTTATATCTTTGAACCATCTTTATTGTTATGAAGTAGTACGTTTATTATTAAATATACTAAATTATAATGTTGATTGTAGAATCTTCAATACAGATTTTTTTAATCATTGTTCATTAACGTTATAATATACAACGATTTTATCACACCTCGAAGGGCGTTAATAGTTATGTCGATTTAGTGAAATATGTGTTGAATTCAAGTAATGCACCTACAGCTTCCAATAATTGTTAGTGAATATTCACTGTTGTTGTAATATTTAATAAAACCTTTGAAATTAAAATATTTTAGAAATAATATACCAACTTTTAAACAGAAGATTTATCTTCGATGTCTATTTTTGTAAAACATTATCATATTTCTGCTGTATTATAATCGAATTATTAAATCCCAATATCAGAATTAAAAACTGCCAAATATAAATTGTCATGGTGAAATTTCATATCAAATTTGCGGAAAGTGAATAAAGTGAACAATTGAAAAAACGCGATTGTCTTTTCGTAATAATTGTTTATTGCATGTTGAAAATGAATGTCATATTAAATAAATAAATTATTGTTACAAGAAAATCGATGTTTGAACACCAGTTAAAATATTTACAACATATTTTGCTAGTATATAGAGAGTGTTGATTATTTGGACAGTTATACATATCGACCGTGGTTAGTAAAAAGAGAGTATCCCTCTCAGAACAAATTTTACAGGAGGCACAAAAAACATGTTTTAATGATTTTTAGTCAAAGTCACATTAACACCAACTTGGAGTGCATGATGATCAATAAATTGATGTTTCATTTTCCTGATCTAATAATTATGAAAGTTTATAATGGAAAATCAATAAAGTTGACGTTTAATGCTCTTTTCCTTTCCATACAAACTTAGAAAATCGCTCTTTTTTCAAAATCTAAAGTTGAATTTCTATAATAATTCGGTATGTTTGGCTTAATTCCTTGGGGCAGTAGGTGTATTTAGTTGTGTACATTGTGATTCTCAAATAAAAGCACTTCAAAAAATTGAGGGTTACGCCCTTTTATCTAAACAGGGTCGATACTATATGAAACGTTATTCTGTAAATGAATAAAAAAAGAATAGTCTTAAGTAATATTTTCAATTATATTACACTTGTCGTATTATATTTATTTGTTTTTAATGGAGAATAAACACTTCAGAAAATGTAATTTGTTTTATTCCTTACCTTTTAACTGTTATTTTTAAGAAATTATGAAATTATTGAAGATAGACATCTAGTTTTATTAAATTAAAGCTTTCTTGCATTTTTTTACAGTTATGTCATGTGACTATGATGTAGCTGGCAGTCTGAATAGATCAGTTAAAATTTAATAATAGGTTAATCAACTTTTTTAGATTACATTACTGTTTGAAAATTATTTTGTTTACCTCGATTACCATTTTCAAAATGGTTTCAACGAGTTTTCCTACGACCAAAAAATGTTGAATAACTTCGAAATATAATTATATAAGCTGACCTCATATTGACTTGTTTAATAGGAAGCGTCTAGTTAAAAAAAGCGATATAACCACATTTTATCGAAATCGAGAAAAAATATCTTCGCGTTTTACGAACAATTTTACACTATGTATGAAAATCCTAAGCCTAAAATAAACTTATGAAAAAATAAAAAATTAAATGTTCATGCTTTGGAATATTTAAAATCTGGTTGATTCCTTGCGTTTGTAAATATTTAGTTAATTTTAAAGTTTACCAGCTGATAAAAGTTGTTTTTTTGTTCTAATTTAAACATATATTACAATGAAAATAAAGAATCTTAACAAAACATAAAATTTGACCTTGAAACATAAAAACGATGTTTGCGAAAATGATTGATATGTGTTTATATCGCTTTTTGTAACTAGACACTTCAAGGTTCTATTGTAGGATTGATTGTGATTACTGTTCAGATCAGCTTTTTGTTTTGAACTCACCTTTAGCACAATGAGAGAGTTAAATCCATATCTGAAACATAATTGAGGTAATATTATTTTTTATGTAGGAAGGAAGAGGATAGGAAAATAAGACCATTAAAAATCATTTAACAGAATTTAAAAAATATAATAAATGCAAATTTCTTTCAGAATATTTATTTATTTTCAACTTCAAAGAAATACAATTTTCACATAACTACAATGTTTCAATTGACTGATATTAGAAGAAATTTTTAATTCAATTTTTACAATATTTCATGATTGATTGTAGATTATTTGTATAAATATTTTATTGAAAAGAATTATAACGAATACGTAACATACGATGAGGGTACTTTATTCTTAAGCAAGGAACGTATTGATTAATTTAATTATTAATGACATGAAATTAAAATTATAAAACTAAGTACATTTTGACTTTTTTACATATTATACTAGGAATATTATGTGCGAAATGGCAAGATTTTCCTATATTACCATGCTTAACCCACATATTTACAAATATATGTATATTTATTTTCATAAAAGAGTCTGAAAGAGAAAAAAATGATTTTTTTAAATGTGCTGTATCATTCATAGTAACGTATTACAAAAAATGTCAAATCTAAAGCTATATAGAGAGATATTAAGATAATAAGATGTTTTGCAAATAATAATATATTTTAAATATCTAATTTAGGGCATCAAAAATTCATATCTACCACTGCTTCTTAATGCAGTAATATAATAGTCAAAATTATTTGGTTTTAATATTTTAGACGATTGTCCAATCATTTCTGGAAGTCTATGCAAAAATAATAATAACAACACTGCCATCTATGTAATAAACGAGTTACTAAATACATTTAATATGCTGGGAAAATGTTTAGGGCTTCATCAATTATGTACTTGACGCTTCTTCAGAACTAAATTATATTACCAAACATTTGGCTTAAATTCGATAATCGTAAATGTATTAAAAGGTGTCACAGTAGATTATAAAAATATAAAGACTTAAAGTAATGCTTACATTAATCAGAATACAATTTTGTTGACGCACTTTATAAAATTCATAGCTCAGCGAAACCCGATCCTTATAACCATTGTTAATTTTCCATGTACCATATTTCTAAATTTATCTTTACAGCTTCGACAACAAAATATGCTACAGTGAAAACTGTCATTCTAGTCAATTGTAGATGATTTGAGTCAATATCATTTTATGAATTCTGATTCTACAAAAAATTTCATGTAATAATGAAAATCAAATATTTAAAATAAAAAGATTTATAGTAGGCGAAATAAGCTCACACTAATCTGTAAATCAGAAAGGCTAGTGTAGACGCAATTATTTTTTATTATTTTTGGTTCGGTAACCTGTCAAAGGTCAAGAATTAAAACTTGTAAAAAAAATTTTTGGGTAGCAGAGTGGAAAAGAATAATGTTATGTTTATAAAATTTATTTGGAAATGCATATAAAAAATAAGTGAAATAAATAAATAATTTAATTAACTAAATCGATAATATAAAGTTAAAAAGAAGAAGAAAAATATTAATATTGATTTTAAATATATATAAATATTTAAGGACAGTAATTTCAAAAAAAAATCTAAGACTGTTTTGACATCAATTTTATGAGAAGAAAGAATTTTTTGAAAATAAACTCTTCCCTTCTCTTAGTATTTCAAAAGTATTGTTTAACAAATCTATAATTAGTGTATTCAATACGTACTCGTATATTCAAAATGAAGGTATTATTGCTCGAATTCCATTTTCACAAACGGTTCGTTGTTGAAGCCAACTAAGCCACGATCAATTCAAACATTAATTCTTAAAATCTACAGCCATGTAACTTTATGTTGTGACAAAGATATTGACATCAAATAAAGTACTTAAGTTTTAACATCTATTATCACAAAACGTTACATTTAAATAGTCACCTAATTTTTTTTGTCATACAAGTGCTGAACAAATTTCCTAATAGAATTGAAACGTACATCTAAAAATAGTAAGAGTACTAAACATTTTTATTGTTTAATGGCATTTACGTCTAATTATGAAACTAAATTATTCTAAGAAAATTGCAAATACACTGATTATTCGTATCATAAGAAATGTGAGGTGTGTTTCACAGACTCAAAGGTGAAAAACTACAAGTACTACTTATTCGCAAATGCTTTTAATATTTTTATTTTATTTAAGCAAAAATAATATTTAAAACACTGCCATCTATGTAATAAACGAGTTACTAAAAGAGTTGTGTATGCTGGGAAAATGTATGAGGATAAGTAGCATATGCTACATATTTCTGTAAATTTAATAAATGATATTAAACTCTGATTTAGTAAATACAACAAAATAAATAAGACGCCAAATGAAAGCGTCCAATAATGATAATAGTAATGTGTATTTCATTTGTTGTTCCATAATAACTTTTCATTAAATCTTTTTTATTATTCGTTATAATGCTACAGTAGAAAAGTTATAATTTGCATATTTACATTAGCCTACTGTTGTCAAGTGTAGTACTTGTTGCTGGCAAGGAAGATTAATTAATTGTCATTTAATTATCCAAGACAAATGAGTTTTTAAATTTATCAATATAACACATTAAAGATGATTTGCTGTGTGGTGATATTTTCTCAGAATAATTTGATTACGTAGGAAGAAACAATATTAGATTGAATTGTTATTAATATAATATTATACTGTGGAATGGTTCAGTTACAAACTTCAAATAAGAAAAACTAAATGTATAATTATTACGGATTAAAAAATATTGTATAATAGTTTTGTTTAGTTGTATATAATATAGAAAATACTATCTACACAGGTTCTGCAAACTATTTTTTTGATTATATTTAAAGTGACATAATCGAGTATTTTTTTTTGTTTTTTTTTTTAAATAAAAAGTTACATAATATTGACTGAGGAACAATATACAATACAAGAATAATAACAGAGTATGTACGTGTAGTAAAGGGGTTCCTACAAAAAAATATTTCAGCATGATATTGTTTATTATTGCCTATTACTTATTATGTCCTATGTTTTGAAATCAAAACTTTCGTTATGTATATTCAAAAAACTGCATTACAATAAATAATAATAAGGTCTCTTATTACCAATATTATAATTTACAACCATCGTCATGCTTGAAATCAGTAGATTTAATCAACTGGTACTAGACAATAGCAAATGTTGACTGCTTTCAGAATAATAATATTTCCATTAGATGTAAGATTAAAATAAAAACAAAAGCATTTCTTTACATCAGAATCTAAAAAATTCAAATAATAAATAATTATATTGCATATCACTTGATTCAATGTGCTAAATCAGGGGTTCTCAAACTTTTAAAATTGCAACCCGCTTTTAAGAAACTAAATAAATAGTGATCCACTTCATCAAGCAAGAAAATAGGATCCCGAAAAAGATCCTTTTTACGGATGAAAAAGGAACTTTTGTGAAGAAAAAATATTTATTATTAAACATAATTTTATTTAAAAATATGAAACGTAATGGCCCACCAAAAATTGACTCGCAATCCATAATTTAGGAAACGCTGTGCTAGACCATAGTGATTTATTTTCTATAAACGGCAATACTTTAAAAATAAACTGATATTAGGGTTTATTAGAATTTGAATTGTGAACACATTAGAGCATGTTTGAAAATGTCTCGAGTTATTGGCATCTACAAACTATGAAGATACTCATATGTTTCGCAATTACTATGTTATGCCATACATATGGGAAATAATGTAAAAAGTAAAATACTAGAAATGTAAATAGAAAAACTAAAAGAATCTTAAATTTGCATCTGTAAACTGTGGGATAACAATGGATTTATTAGAGTTGGACAGTT
>JAPMAE010005124.1:1890-13476 GCA_036584705.1 Rhyacophila sp. 25_7
CTTTAGCCTCTACACGTAGTTAACTACTGTTTTTGTTTGTTTGAATTTAAGTCTGTCGCACACATTATGCATAATGTATTTAGTATCAATGTAGAGGGAAAAGTATGTGTTTTGTTTTTTTCTATTAACGTTCGACTAACAAAATGACGTTTTGATCATTTTTGCTACAGATAAATTAAATGTCATATTTTTGTAAATGATGTTTCTCATTCAGTGAAATAATAACTCAGTTTTTTATACTTATTTACACAACATATATTTTAAATAATGACCGGTCTCTATTACAATATGTTGAACTGAGCAGATGTGGCGGAAAACGTTTCCAAAACTATGCTAAAACTTAAAAAATATCTATTTTTTATGTACTATTATTATTATAAACTGAATATGGTCCACTTAATTTCTAGAACTATATTATTCCATTCTTTATTCTTTCTATCGGACTGTTAAAGTTTTACGATTTATTTAAATAATAATTACAAACGTCATCAAAGTCAAGAAATATACCCATTATTGATTATTTTTATTTTTATTATATTATTGGTACACACTATTATTAATCACCTAGTTCATATCAGTACATTGGTTATTCTCAGGTCAGAATTGAAAACAAAAATAGCCTATAATGATTAATTTAATTAGTCTCTTATCACTCTGTCGTTATCTTCTCTCAGATAACGATGCGAGCATATGCGTCGTAGCAAGATATTGCATAAAACTGCATTCTGTTCTCATATATGTGTTGTGGAACGTACATACTCGTAGTTAAATTATAAAATATCGTGCACATCGAAATATTTATTCCATTCACCCATCAACGAATCGTGCAATTTCATCTTACTTGTTCATTAGTTCGCTCACATTTCAACTTAATCACATAAAAATCTTCCCATGGATTTATGTCAATCATATACTTCTCAGTCAATTTGTAAGTAATCGTATATTGAAGGTTAGGAATTTGTATGGGCGTACAAGCTTCTCTAACCCCTAACGGTCGATTTGGTAACTACTAAACGTCAAACTCGATTCAATTTCTTTCGCACAACACTGATTTGTATATGGTAAGAAAAAAGGTCTACGGATAATGTTACACTAGTGGCTAAAGATGCCCCGAAATGTATATGCATTAAATAATAGCATTAAATTATCCTGTGTTCTTACCTATATTCACAGCGGTAAATTTTGCGTCTTCTTTGTATTATTATTCCTAGCGACCGTGTTCGTAAAATATGCATGCAAATCGTTTCTAATATACGAGCAAGGAAAATACATGTGTGGGTATAATTTTCCGCTACGCTACGTTCGCCGTTAGAAGGTTAAAATTCGTAAATAATAATAATACTAATAATAATACCGATTGTTCGGCGCGTGGGGTTACGGAGTATTTTCTCGGAGCTATTGGATTTTACCGCGGGGTGGGACGGCCGCGGGGTCAGGGGAGCAACCAACACATTGCCAATGTCAAGTTCAAAGCCGAGCTCTACTCGGCGGTGCGGCATTTTCATTTTACCATTCGATGGGGCAAGTATTGCGTAATAATTCATTTGAGATTTACATATTCTCTAATGCAGATTTCAATATTAGGATATGTGGAATACACGAGGGTATTATTTTCTAATACTACTTATTACATTGTACTAGACAAATCAACTTTAGATATTATTTTGTAACTAAAAAATACATTAAAATAATTCTTAAATACCAGAAGAAATATGGCTTGATTGAATTCAAAATATATTATTGTTATAGACTTGTATGAGTATGAAAATAATAAAAATTGCTGCAATATACAGTGAATTATGTTTTGGGGATTGTACCGGGTTTACAAGCAACAGCCGCATATTAAGATTCGGTCAACATTCAGAAAATAGAGAACTCAATAAAATAATGTTTTTTTTTAAATTTCAATATGAATTCATTTATTTATGGACGTAAAATAAACCAGAAAGAATTCATATTAATATGTAAAATAATTTCCATGTGATTATTCCACTATTGTTGGTTGTGAGTTATTTAGAAAAAATCACTTCGTTTCGTTATACGTTTTTATATATACTACATACTATAGAAATATATTTTCGATACTCTGCAAGCTGTTCTTATCAAGTTAGATGCGATACGTTAGTTCTAATGTGTATATACCAGTTGTAAATAGAATTATGTATTACTTCAAAATGCTATCGATTTACGTTTCGTTGTGTACTTAAGCCACATCAGCGTGTTTTATGCTAATGCAATATTTACCAACTCTCAATTATGCCGTACTTGCCAAACTGTCATTTTATTTACTAAGATTATTTTGATTCATCATCCGTTTACCGCTGTGTCTGTGAGTCGACTACCGTGACGTAGATGTTCGGTATATTGATTTTTAATTTATTTTACATTCTGCTATCTTCAACGCCTTCTGCGACCTTTTACGAAATGTCTGTTGAGTTATACAGAGGTCAACCAATAATTTTTATCGGATGAAATGCAGTTACACACCTTTTTTATGGCGCTACCTTCAATTAGTTAATATATAAATATACGAACATGTACTGATTCAAATATTAATTTTATTTGTTAGTAATTATTAGTAGACGTGCAGTTTACTTGATAAAATAAACAGCATTTACCAATGTAACCGGCCTTCTCATAAGTTATTTTTGTAGTTTGAATGTATTTTTCACAATTTGAGTGCATTGCCTGTATTATATTAATCGATTTGGAAAAACTTCAAGTCTATATTTTAAATGTTAATTTAATGTTCGTTAGAACTGTAGTCCTGCTATACGCGAACTGTTTATTACTGTAAAGTCGTCGACGTTGTTGGAAATTATCACGAAATATTTAAAAGAACGTGTCCAGTAATAGAATTACTTTAACATGTCGCTGTGCCTTGAAAATAATATTTTATTATATCCTATTGTTGCGATAACAATCTCCTAATATCAGATACAATACTTGTAATAAACTTTTATCTTAAAAAAACTAGCTTCTCAATTAGAATAGACGGTTTGAAGTTTTCGTTTAAACTTTTTTCTCGCTGAAAGCTATTTTTATGATATCAAGTTATTGGCAAACTGTAAACTAAGATTGTAATAAATTGTGTACATAATACTCTTGGAGGAAAGAGCACGCGGAACGAAATAACGGATGAGCAGATGTAGAGCGCGCTAAGGCGCTGCGGGGAGAGGGGCGCTATTAAAATAGAACGGATCTGGAAATGTGCAAACTGCACATTGAATGGGTTAGCATTATTGCATTGTTGTTATTTTATTACGTTAGGTATCCTGCTATTATGCTTTCTGCAGAACGCCACTGCGGGAGACTAAGCAATCTCCATTGAAGGAAATTTCTGGGAATGGTAGCAAAACCTCGCTACTATTATTTGAATAAAAAAATTGATACTTTTTAACAAAAAAGTGTTTTATGTGTTGAATATTTTAGAATACGGGTAGCAACCGATTTAGTATGTAATTATACGATATTCTGTAAGTAAATGTAATACTTTAAAAAATCATGAATTTATTTAATATAATAATACCGTTAGGGAATCGGTGTGTTTAAATCAGTAATTAACAATCAAAATTGGCCGTGTTCACGATTTGCTCTTCGGAATTACTTGATTTTTTCTGTTAACTCTGTACGATAATTATCAAAAAATGTAATAAATGATCCATATCTTCGAATGAAAGTGCTTTTGTTTTTTGGATCTCAAAATGTGAGGATAAATAGATTTGTTTTCAATTACAGCTAAAACGTTATGCACTGGTCAGCTTTATGTTTATGTATATTGTTATTTAATTATTTTAAAAATATTTCCTACGAAATTGAAAGTGTACCACATACATATCGTATGGAAAGACGCGAGGGACACCGGCCGAAAACAACGCATTCAATATTCATATTGTTTACGTTGGCTAAGGGGAGTGTAGGCAAGAGGGGGGAACGGAAAGTGTGGAAAGTTAAGTAGGAGCGATGCGTGAACTTTTTTCCGAAGATGCCGCGCCACTATGGACCGTCGCTGATCCAAGTACGCCAACTTGATTTTAACGGCACACCGGTGCATCGCCCTATATCTGAGAAAAGAAAAAACAAAAAGGGAAGTAATCAGCAAAATTAAATATAAAAAGCGATCGAAACTCGTCGATTTTTTAATGCGTAAGAGTGGCACATACATCGTATGTCACGGGCGTGTAGCGATGGAACGATCGTGACATAATTACCTCATCACAGGATCATACATCAGGATTAGTCGGTCGTATATCACACATCTCAATCTTTTTTCTGTGTGCATACATTGTGATGTAGTGCCCTTCAAAATAATGCCTGAAATGTTGTTTAAGTAACATTCTATAACTTTTACTATATGTGCTATAGTGTCTTATTAGTGGAAAACCTATATACGATGTGAATACCTAACTCAACTACAACGGTCCGAGTGTGCTGATACTAATTATGAGTTCACTTCAAATTTATATTGTGCAACACTCTGATTCGTTATTTTGATTTCTAAAACCACAACATGCATTTTGATACTGGTAATATTATTGAATTTCCCTTGTGTGGAGTATCACTGCTATACTGGTACAGTGCGTTCCCTAATAATTTTTAGCTCAGAGGTCGAATCGGGAACAGCATTCAAAAGTATTTCGGAGGCGGACAAAATTTATTCTTTTATCTTGTTGATTGTTTTGTGTGTATTAAAGAATGTATTACTATACTACTATCGGATGAGGCGTGCTGTTTCATATATTTTTACGATTAATGTATCTTGCCTCTATCATCCTAATAAGCATTTTCATTTGTGATAGTAAAATATTTTAGTAAGCTACAATTCTACAATTTTATCGACTTTATATGGCGTTTTTGTTGTAACACTATCTCTAAAATGTCCTGAAAATATTTTTTAATATTGGGATGTTAACAGAATTTAAAAAAAGAACAAACATTTTAAAACTACATTTATATTACCGAAAATGATTTAAATACTGTAAAATACGTTCTGCTTAATAAGTCAGATTAAATTAATAAGAGACTATCTGTTAATAATCAAGTGCGATCGTTCAATATACCGATGCAAAAAAAATCATTAATAATAAATGAAACCAATTTGGAGACTTTATCCTAATAAAAACGCATGTACAATGAAATTGTAAATAGTATTAAAGGGTGTGGTGTTTTGTTTATATTATTATCATTGCAGCTTGATACTTCTGCAGATTCAGCTTCTGAAAATTGTGAATCACATTTCGACTCTAGTTGTTGATGAATGTGCAACGCTCACCATTCGCACTGATAGTGACGTTGTTGCGCACATTTGTCACTCTTCCGCATCTTTAGGACGTCGCGTAGGCGTAACAAAACATCACCTATTTGACCCCTCTCTTATTAATTTCAGCGATCATCACGACTCTCATTTTTGACAGTGGTTGTAAGACGCCATCTAGAATAAGATGCACCGCGAATACCTAAACACAAAAAATCGTGCATTTTATATTCGATAAATACATTATGTCAGATTTTCTATATATTTTCTATAATACATCGTTTATTACGGTGATTAGCAACACCCGCCATCAGTGTGTTTGATTGCGACCCGCGTTCACTTATCCTGATGAATATTTGCTCCCCAAGTATTGTCCTAACCCATTCAGGTTGAACCAGTAAGGTGACATGATTACTTCTTTATCCACTGGTTTCTTTTGTAGAGTTTCAATCTAACCGCGCTTGTTCACAACAGCATATAACAAATGTTTCATGTTATTTCACAAATGATCGTGGATGGCCGTGAAATCTCAGGGCAATTCCTGCTCCGGTAATGATATTATTTATTTATGCCTGTCTGTCTACTTACAAAATTTAGTTTACACATTCGCCTGGTGCGATTTACAAGCCTAGGTTATAAAACGCGTTATCAAATCGCATTTCCTCAAATCGTATTGATTGACCAAAAAGTTGCGCGCGCATATATTAACGATTGTCACAAAATATAATCACACCATCCCCGCATCGAAATAATTATAGCTTTTTTTATATTTATGACATCCTCCGAAGTGTGTTATACATAAAAAAAATATATTACCCTCTTAAACGATGGAGCACGATAAGACTAAGAAACCTGCATGGCGATATACGTTGGTTTGCGTTGAGTGTTGAGAGAACAAAGCAGAGTCGCAAACCGAACGAAATAATTAATGAAATTTAATAATATTTATATATACTATTATTATTATTATTATTTATATTTATATATTAATATTATTATATACTCGTACATTGAATATATTCTCAAGTACGTGAAAGATGTTAATTATTTGTTATACTCGTACATTATATTATTAGTCACTTAGTTTCTCCCTCCATGACATACTCGAAAATGTGATTGATGAACTGGCTAATAGCACCATAATATATTGTATATTTTTACCAATTCATATTTAATTAATAAATATTTTTTACTAACTACCTAATTATATATATTGTATATTGAATAACTACGATTATTTTAAGCCTTTAATTAAAGTTTTGTTTAAAATGTAATTGTAATTAGTACTGTCATTTCATAAGTGATTATACCAAGTCATTTAATATACATACTCGTATTATAATATGTTGTGTATCTATAATGTTTTACTAATATAAATTGCCTGGGATACGTCTATCGCATACGCTTCTTCATCATAAACACTCTAGCTGTTTCTTTGTTTTACTCGTTGACTCTGTATCAGTTCATATGGGTATTATCTATCTGATTTATATAATAATATAAATTATTTGCTGTAATTGTCAGTCTTAATTTAGTCGTAAACTGATAAATATATCCTCATAGATAGTTTTTTTTATGAGGCGTGAAGTCTTCGAATGCAACATATTGAGAATTGGCATCATAAGTATACTAGTTGACTACTTTTAAACCCGTCTTCAGCCACGACGTGTCACTGGGACAAGGACATAAAAATAATTCATAGAACTGTTCATTTTTAGAGTGAGAATACAATCAGAGATTAACACACTCACTTCTGGGCACTACATAGTCGATTCTTTTTATTCGTAATAATAAATTTTGTTTTTTTTGTAATTTAGATTAATTACATTTGATAGAAAACTATTTTTTTTTTCTTTTGCACACGATATATTATTCAGAAAAATATCAAATGTATTGATTATTATTGATATTTTACTAGACACATGCGTCAGTACTGATGTAATTGTGAAATAGCAATACAATGAAATTCTACCAATTTAAGGCGTAATCCCTTGATTTAATGTGTCTCTACAATCATTATAATATAAGAATTGAAGTAACAATCATGAAATCGTTTGAAGCGTGTACAATGTCTTTTACTATTTTAATTTGAATATCAATTTAATAAATTTTCTAAATTAAAAAAAAAACTTTAAATCAGGCGCCCTTAAACTATATAACATTTGCAATGTCAAATTTCACCTGTGTTGTACAGTTCGGTTTCAATGGTTACTTGCTATGACGTCCGCGGCACTCGTCTGAGTTATTTACGTGACACCGCGCCCGTATCTTTTGCCGCTAACCATTTCGCAATCGATCGCCATATTCCGCTATTGTTTGGCTTTTAGCTTGCGAGGCTTCGTGATAGCATCAGTAGGTACGATGCTGAACTATCATATCTCATTCTTCGTCATAGCGAATTCCACAGCGCACTAAATTCAGCAATAATTCCACTTTATAAGCCGTATCTGTAGCGACTTCGTTCGCCTGTGGTGTACTTATGTCATGAACAAATGGTGAATCTGTAAGCAATATACGTGTTAAATTTTGAATAATTTTAGCTGTAATTTCATTTCTAGATAAGACATTCTGTGTATATTAAATAGTACGTTATTTTTAAACAAACTTGCAGTAATACTAATTTCACGTACGCTTCGAGACGGCTTTCATGGTGTTTAGATTGTCGTAACAGTTGTATTTTTATAAAATATTGTTGTTAATTATTAACTCTCTGTTCTTATACCAGCAACAAATGGAAATTAATGAAAAATTTAAATAAAATTGTGATCAGCATAGTATTCCTACTGCAACACTTGGATTGATAGTCGGGTGCGATGTGCAACAAATTGTCTAAGCAATATACCTACACATTATGTTTCATATCTTTATTTCAGGTAAAAACCTACCCTAAATCACATGAAAAGAACGAGATTATCTAGGAGATCGTCTGATCAGAAGTCGAGCAGACTAAAAAAAAATTGAAACTGTTCTTGGCGCTGAAGAGTCTATTTAAGTACAAAATGATGTTGATGACAATTAAATGTCGTATTTATTATATGGTCAAAACCAATAGTTCAATATAAATATGAAACTAGGAGTCTGACAGATCAAAAAGGCTAACAGGTATTTGAAAATATAAATACTTGTACCAGTTCAAAAAAATCGTGGACTTCGCATTATTGCTAATGCCGAGCTTCTCGAAAAAATGTAGCCATAGCGTAGCTTATGTACTAAAACTCAGGTAGGCGAGTCATGTTTTTAGGTGCAAGGAATTAAAAGATTTTCAAATGTTTTTGAAAGAAAATGGTAGCAATACGGCCACTCCCGGAAGTGATGTGCAGATATTATCAAGAAAGACACGGAAATATTGATGATTCATAATTAAATTAAGATAAGAGTCAGATAAACTTGGGGACAATCATGTAATAGTTCTTGGACCGGATGGATCGTAGCGCTATATCAACAAGGTAAATTATACAAAACTCGCACGGTTTCTAAGGAAACATGACCCTGCAATGGTTTTAGATTAAACATTTCTGGGCGCATTTTGAATCGCATGTGAAGTAATAATGAAATAACATTTCTACGAAAAAGAAATGAAAATTAAAAACATTAGGATGAGAATATTCTAGTACATCAAATGAACGTAGAAGTTATGCATGAAAGAAAAATTAAATAAGGAAGTAAATTATTTGTTCGTAGCAGTCAATTAAAATACATTTAATTGTGTACTGGCTTAGTCTCAGGCATTCGTTCCGGCGTTTACTTCAGGATATCGCCGCGATTATGTCTCGAGGGAGTCGGCAATTTCGCCGGAGACTAATCCCCTAAGTGGCAATTTAGTCGGCCTTTAAGCCCCAGCGAAGACTCACAAGTATCGTAAGACAATAACTGATATCAGTTAAGAAAATTTTCAGCTCGTTGCGCAACACCTCCCGTATAAAAATAAACAACTTGTGTATGCGAAGCACGCAGGTAAAGTAAGTGAACACTTAATTAAAGTGGCTATTTGTTTCACAATCCTGTTCGAATGCACAATCGAAAGTAAAATCTGCTCAAAGTATGCAAACAAACTAACGACCTTTTATTAACCTTAAGCCCACATTGCTCTAATATTAAATGGATTTACAATGACTTCGTGTTCGCAATACATTTCAATATTAACATTACAACAATATTTTATTAAAACGTGAGTTCAATAAACGCTTTCCAATTTTTCCACATCAATTGAGAATTTTCTCACCGTACATTACTTACCGTTATTTTTAGTTCAATTGCACAAATGAGATAACTTTTAGTTTGCTGAAAGCTTTTAATTAGTTAATTAGGTTTCTTCGATCTTCGAAATATGGCATAACCAATGTAGTTTTCTTACTTTTACGTTTTTTTTTCATATCCGCTCCAAGATGGAGCATGCAACGTGTGAAAATGTATTATCAGTTATATTTTTATGAGTAATAGTTGTTAATTAATAACTCGACCATATTATTTATGTAAATTTCTATAATTTTCACTGTACAATGCATCATGTCCAAAGAAGTTTTTTTTGACCGATTACTATCATTTCAAAAAGTAGACGATATTATTTTTCTCTACTGTCAAACATTGGTGGAAAGTTATATTGAAATAATAACATGGTGTCCGTACTTTGTCCACAAATATTTAAATTATTATATACTATTAAATTAGACTATTCATTTGCCAATAAAGTTTATTTTTCCGAATCGGTCAATACTGGTATACCATTGTGTGGGATAAGGGATGGCCAACTCCCGGACTACGAATCGAATGTTGGTCGTAAAATCGTAAACTAATAGGCTGAGGTATTATTCTATACGTCTTCCGATCATCCTTAGAATTTTTATAAATTAGTCTCACGCAGACTGAATCGAATAGGTTTATGTTACCTTATAATCCAACATTTTTAAATAAATATATATTGAGTTTTAGAACTTATTAACATAATGTAATATTTTATATTTGTTCCAAAACGACTTCTTTTTTAACTTGGTGTGGGCCAAGAAAGTTAAAAAGTTGAGCATATGTGTGTAGAGAGAGTTGATGGAAATCTATTTTGGAAAAATTGAAAAATCTTCTAAAATATTTCATATTCATTTATGTGTTCGATTTACAGTAACAAGAGAATATACATATAATATAGTAATTAATATTATGCTTTTTCATTCTATTATTATAATGTTTGTATCGTCAATTATGAAAAAAATGTCGGCATACCCCGTTGTGAAGAAAATACGAATGGCATTATCGACATCGCAATAAACGTATATAATACGTGGAAATATACATATTTAACTGTTCACGGTGCTCAGGGAAAATTATACTCGGCTTTGTACACGTGTAAGTACAGTAATTAAAAAGGCAATTACGAATCGGGCACACAATATGCTGTGCGATTTACAAATATGAATCCACTATTGCTGATTCGAACCGCCTATGATTCTCATTTGATTGCGTATCCATTTGAATCGAATGTATATGTTATCAAGATGCATTGAATTAATTTGAAATCAATATCGTCCACTGCATATTTTACGATTGGGCAAATGATGCATTACTCATTTGTTGGTAAGTCGTTTTTATTAATTTTTTTTTTAATATTAATTCTAAATTCAATATTTAGACCAAAATGCACGTTTTTTAATTTGTAAGAATGTCGACGGTGTTCGATGAGTTTCAACATTGCTCTAATATCCGTTTATTATATTATTTTCGCTGATGAATTATCGTAGATATCGTTATCAATGGTAGTCAACCAGAAGAGAAAAATATCGATAATGCTAGTAAAGAATGTGAAAGTATCAATCGGTTTAGCCACAAAACAACACTTAATTATTTTGACACTAAATTAAAATGCATATATAAATGGGGATTCGAATAATATTATAACGGTACAATAGTTTAAAGAAAACTAGAAGATCGTTAATTCCTATAAACTAACCAAAACCATTTTTTTAATTAAAAAAGTATTACTTAAACATTATCATTAATAAAATTAAAAAAACTTTAAAACCAACTAAAAATTGACAAGTAATCCGTATTTTTTACATTACCGAAATTCATGAGAATGTATGATATATGAATTTTCCTTTGTTTGCTCATTTATAAGCGATATTTTATAAGATATTTAATCGTAATTACATGTTGTGATTCGCTATCCAGCTTTCGGCGTCGTCGGAATTTAAATATTAATTATAAAAATGTTTTTATAATTGGTATATAAATTGTTCAGACTTCATACAATTTTTAACCAATATCGTCCATGTCCTGGTTTCAAATTCATATAAAAAATACGCGCAATTTGTTTCAGCTACAGGATTTGAACCCGTGACCCT